>WHYT01017477.1:914254-953061 GCA_009806455.1 Tetrax tetrax | reverse complement strand
GGCCCGGGGGCCGCCCCAGCCCCGCTCCGCGGGCGCAGCCTTGCCCGGTCACCCCCGCCGCCCCACAGCCCGGGTGGGATCCCGCAGCCCCTGTCCCGCACCCCGCCGCAGGGGTCACCCGGACCCCCGCCCGCCTGCCCCGGGCGCAAATACCAAAGGGCGTACAGGTCTCAACAAAACCCGGTCTGAGGCGCGCTCAGTGTTTGAAATTAAACAGGAATACGTGTGAGGTTTATATTACTGTATTTAGACCGTCAATAACTTAAAAATACAGCGAAAATGTACATCATTTTTACACGTTCCATTTGGTTTGTATTTGTTAGACATTCTCTTTGTGTCTAAAAGAGCCAGGAGGGGACAGTGCAAAGAGCCCGGCGGTGGGATGAGATGCTGAGGGCCGAGCGGGGTCTGGCTGCAGAAAGGCCATACTGACAAACATGCGGCACGAAACCAGCAGCGGCAAATCTACTCCTTACTGCAACCTGGGGAAGGGAACCCGGGACCTTACAAAAGTACAGTTAGAAATAGTAACCCTGAGGAACAAAACCAAACCAGAACAAAATGTCACATTATAAAGAACTCAAATGGTTATTTACATTCACAACCTCAAGATTAAACCCTTTTGGAGAACAAAGCCTATAAGCCCTAATGCTAAATAAATATCAAGTCTAGTTCGCAGGTAGTTTTCAAAGGTACTGAAAATCACAAGATTTTTTCATACCTTCAGACTACAAAATCTGGTATACAAAATTATGTCCAATCACTTTAAGGCTAATATACATCTAACGCAGGAAAACGATAGGCAGCATCTGAAACACAAGTATTTCAGTGCTTAAAAAACATCAAATTAGGATTCATCCAGAAAACAGCAACTAAGGGATCGTTTCTCAAATAATTCCTACACGGAGCAAAATTTGGGACACCATGTCTACAGATATTTAAATAACGTATTTACAGTTTGGCTGTTCCATGTACAATACAGCTGAGCTGGTTTTATTGTACAGTCTCATTTTCACCATTTGTTTACAATATACAAAATAGTATTCGATCCATTAAAAATACGTACAAATAGTTGTTTGCTGAAGACTCCGTGTACTGCATTTTTCCTTTACTTGGTCAAACAAATGTCCTAACCGATAGCACTGTTTGTTTAGTAGAAATAGTGCCTAAGAAATACCTCTTGGCATAATGAGATACCGTCGATTTAACAGGCCTATGTATGCTGGGACATGCCATTCACTAAACTCCTAAGTTGCTTTACTACAGTCTCTATTAGCTTCTGCTTGTCACGATCGTTCTTCCTGAACTGAGCAAAAATGTTGTTCTTTTTGCTAGCGTCTTTCATTCTGGAGAAATAAAAGAAATGACACAGATGTTAGAAACACAATTTGAAAAGAAAACATCCGACTACTTAAATGGGTTTACTTTTGTTCCTCTTGATCTTTCTGCTAATAAGAATGGGAAGATTACAAAACCTGTTATCTATGTGTTCTTAAATTAAACTTCTGCAACGTGGAACTCGTTTTAACAAACATTACTGCACAAATCGCCCTAAGTATTAAGCGAAATATCGCTTTGCCAGGAAATTGGTCCCTACCAATTGCGTGGGAGAGAAGCAAACCAGAAAGCCCGTCAGCATCATCTGCTTCCACTGTAAGCTCAGACACAGCGGACGGGTGTGTTTTGTTCACCGTCAGTTACTCGATACCGTTATTGCTGATCTCCCATATCAATGGGTTTAAAAACGAAATTTGGGAAATGAAATAAATTGAAGCAACAATATTTTGAAACAATATAGGCGATACCTACCCTCTGTGAACTCTGCAAAATACGTATTCACCGCAGGCAGGAGAGGAAAGAAAACACCGTTAGAAGACGCCTTTCAACCGCAGGACATTTCGACGCGGTTTTTAAAAGCCGGCTGATGCCGGTGCGGCGGCAACGCGCCCGCCCCAAGCCCGGCGCCGGGGCAGCCGAAACGCTCGCACCGGCCTGAGTGCGGCGAGGCCCCGCGGCTCTCCCCTCCCCGGCGCGGCCGCTCGGGCAGCCGCCAGCTGCTCCCGGGCCGCGGCTCTGCGCGGCCCCCGGCCCCGGGACAGCCGGGCGCTGCCGCCGGCCCCGGCCCCCCCCCGCACTTACTTCTCCAGGAGCGTGAGGGCCGTGCTCGGACTGACCCGCAGGTATTTGGAGGTGGCCTGCCCGTAGTCAGCCAGGTAGGTGGACCAGTCCCACACCATGAAGAGGTCCAGCAGCTGCGGAGGGGAGAGGCGGGTGAGGAGAGCGGAGCCCGGCCCGGGCCCGGCCGCAGCCCCGTCGCCTGCCCGTTGCCTCTCTCCGTGCGCCGCCCGTGCGGGCTGGGCCCGGGGAGGGGGTGCGAAGGGCTGCACGCTTTGCTGTTTCGGGAGACTGGCTTCACCGTGGGGAGGGAGAACGGGATACTCTGTCTGTTGCTGCCCGCCGTAATTTACACCGGAGGTTCAGGTAGTCTCAATTACGTGAATCAAACAACCCCCGCTGCACCCTCCGTGGTGACTGATGCCTGTGACTCAGCCTCAAGCCCTGGGCACGCTTCTGGCCCAGACAAACCCCAAACACTTAAACGGGGGAACAAAAACCTTCCAAGAACAGCCCTGCGTCTGGACACGGTTTGGAATCAGACCTTTCCCTCACCATCTCGGGGCTGTTGCTCAACAAACAGCCTGCTTTTACAAGCAGATGCAGCACCTAACCTCCAGCAGCCAGCATCCTCACAGCCCCCAAAAACCTAATTCCCCCTCCGCCGTTATAGGTGCCAAGGCAGAGGTGGCCCCGCTCCCTGTAGCCTTTCCCAAGGCTACCTGAGGGCCAGCGGGCCTCACTCCTGCTGGCGTCAATTTCCCCCGAGTCTGATGCCTGGCCTTGTCCTGCTGCTGAGGGCTAATGCCACTTGTTCTCAGGCTGCCCTGTGTTAGCCAAACCTGCTAAAATAACGGGGAACCATCAGCAACACTTCGCCCCAGCTCCCAGTGCCCATGGCTGCTCCTCCTCAGCATAACCTAGAGCCCCCGCTTGCCTGGAGGCCTTGCTACATCGGTAATGCTGGAAAGGTGAGGTGGAACACGATTTTCTGTAATGAAATCCCTTTAAGAAACATAACAGACTACCGCAAGTCACACCATTTTGCTATTTAAATTCAGAACTCTGTTCACTTTAAACATTTGTTTCTGCTAAGCCAGACCAGAGCTGTTACAGCCGGGGCACAACAGCACCAGCCCCTGCTCCCGCAGGCAGAGCCGCAGCAGGCGCCTGCTCCTCTTACGGTAAGAGCCGGACTGCACCGCTGAGAGCCTGCCTTACTCACACTTCTCAGTCTGATAAAACGTCACAGGTCTCCAGTAATGCTCATCCCCAGAATTTTAACACCAACTTAATTACAAAATAAAAACATACACCCGGTCTTCACAGCTTCAAATTTATGTGTTTTATTTTCTCCAAATGTTTCCACTTTTTAACCCCTTGCTTATGTTATTTTCAAATAAAGTATCTAACGTAAGTAATTTTTTTTCTAATGAATTACTCCTTCCATAGTTGCAGTATAGTCTTTTATGAACAGATAGTAACATCCCCTGGCTTTATAACGGACTTCTGACACAGTTACTGCTCTGTCGGTCCAAGTCCTCCAGGGACCATTACAAACCTCAGTGACATCTAGATTTTACATTTAACTATCTCGTATGGGTGAGCGGTGTATAAAAAGCAAGGAGGCTATTTCATTCTCTGCTGATTACATATCCATGATAGCTGTCAAAGTCAAATGCAAACGGTTCTTTCTTACAAAGCAGTCTCTCAAGATAAGCACCACCAATTCTCCTACCAAGCTGAAGAGAATATGCCTTTACTCACTGAGCAAACGCTCAGGAAAGCTCTGGTAACTCAGGAATTAGTGGCATTTGTGAAACCCACAGCCTCAGTTGCTGCTGCATGTTACTGATCACTTCTTATTACCAGTGTTAAAGAGTGGCAGTGCCCAGACCTCACAGAGGCTGAATGATATATTCAAAAGTATGATTAAAAGAGTGGCAAGATAGGACAGGCACACGCAGAGCACCAGCCAGGAGGATAAAGCTGACAACCACAGGAACCCAAACTCTATAATCTGAAGACTTCATCTTTCCTCACCCTTACAGAGAAGCAAACAGAATGTATTAATGAATTACTACTAATTACAACACCACTTGTCCACATGGGAGATGGTCCTTACAAATGGACCGTGCCAGCTCCTGCAGCAGTTGTGTTCAGTTAAATCAAAGGTGAAAGATTTCATTTCTTATCCCTATTGTAACCTTAAAATTGAGGATTCTGGGTAAATGTTAAACAACCCTGAAGCTCTGTATCCTGTTAGCAATGTGCAACCCAAAGCCATCGATGACTGATACAATTACAGCGCTGACAAGTTCAAAGAAACTTTCCTGCCAATATCACGAGTGATTTTCATACCATACTTCCAGTGCCTGAATCAACCGACAGATTGTGTCGTGGCTCTGGGACATCTCAGTGACAGTGACAGCTGGGGTGGAAGATTACACTCATTTGTCACCTGACCAAACACAGGTAGGCACATAGGGCTCTAAACAGGCCATGGATCTGTTGCCATTCCACACATGAGGTAAAAACAATGTCCCAAAAGAACATGAAGCATATTCTGTGCACTCCAAGACAGTCCTGGCGCTGAAGAGTGAACACCTTGAGAGACACTGTCAGCAAGGGGGATGTACCCAGAGCCGCTTCCCTGCTCCACACTTGCTCAAAGAGCTGCACACAACCAGCCTCATGCTAATAAATCTCCTAAGTTAAAACATCTGTCACGACATGTGGCAGGTAACACAAAGGACCAGGGACATGCAAGCAAATGACACATGCCAGTCAATCAGCTTCCTTCCCCGCTTCTGTGCGTGTGTTCAGGACCTGCAGTGTGACAAATGTGTCCTGCTGCTGGAGTAAAGGCGACAGGGAGCTGCAGACACTGCTGGAGACCAGACTGCTGCTGTGCACAATTACGCATTGTGCATTTTGTCCCCCGCACAGCTGCAGTTCTGTGCTGTGGCATATTGCTGTATGTAATGGGCTTTGACAGCACGTACTGTACGCTGTGGGTGGGCAAGAGCTGCCTGGTGTGCAGCTCTTCAGATCGGTGTCCTGGCCATTCATATCACCTGCATCTGACTTGGCACTTGGCGGATGTACAGCCAGGGCAGGCACTCTGCGAGGGGAGCAGGCTGGCGAGCAGCCAACGGCAGCAAGGACAGTCTAGCAGGAAGGAGCTGCTGGTCCCAGGACCATCACACAGGTACGGGAAATAACTTCAATCCACCCACACAAGGCTTCCCTCGAGTACAACACCGAATTCACCTTCACTCCTGCAGCCATGCTGCAGAGTTATCGACCATACCGTCTGCTTCAACTTCTGCTAGTCTATTCCTTTCGGATTTGCACTACCTTTTCCTACAAAAACGTGCGCCTTATTTAAATGAAGTACTTCAATTCCTCTTCCTCATATAGAAAGACCTCTATTAAAGTAGGACTGTCTTTGCCACAGCCCATCCGTTCAAAAGATGCACAAGAATAGTTGGGTGACTTCATGTGATTTGAATATGCTCTTGGAAAGACAAAGCTGCTAACGAAGCGCTGGCCAACCTAATCCTTTTGTAGGTGATTTTTATTTTAGTAAAGAATAAAGTTATATTGAAATTTATACATAAAGATTATTGAAAATAAGAGAACATGAAGATGCAAAGTCTGTTTTTTAATTAATGCAAACAGATCGCTACATGAAAACTTGGACAACTCTTCAACAGAGGAGAGAAAAAAACCCTAACTTTTTTCTATATATTTTTGCTGTATTTTCATTCACAATAGATGCATATTAAAATTATTTTGTAATGTGACAGGGACTAGGTGTGTACAAAACCACAAGGAGAGGGAGCAGCCTTTGGTAATGGAAATAATTTGCAGATTTGGCTTGACATGCTGATATGACTCATACTACAGAGATGTAATATGTGGGATATTTTAAGTTCCACTGAAATAAAAGAAAGTTGTAAATCTGCAGTTTTAAATACTGTGATTACTACTAATGTGGAAAAAGAGAATTGTATCAAGGGCAAGTCTAATCATGAAAGTGTTAGTTTTGCCAAAAAGAGTAACAGCTACAATTAAGAAAAAAAAAACAAACACCACACACACAAAACATTTAGGGGATTTCAGTTAAGGTGAGCTTACCCCACAGCTTCAGTTTTGAAACATGAAGTACAAAAGAATTTCCTGGTTCTCTAACAGTAGTTCTTATTGTGGCAACTAGAATCAACCTGTTAAAGGCCACATTAAAGCAACATTTCCCTACTACTATTTTATCCACTAAAACTGTCACGATTACTGAGACAATAACTGAAAATGACATGTATTGTCTAGCAAGGAATGGTCCACACTGATATGCACTGTAGTAAGAGAAATAAACGCCCAGAGTAGGTCCTGTCAAGTAAATATTTTCCTTCCTCAAAAATCAATCAAAATCCACACCATGTAGCACATCACACTGGCGCTGCTGGCTGTCACTTCTTCAAGGTTAGCATGTGCATTGCTTGCCTTGAAATCACAATAGGAAAAATGTTTATTTTGCACATGTATCTTTCCAAAGTTAACCTGTGCAGGAAATACCTTCAAACTGGACAGAAAGGCAATCTCTCCCACTGCTCTCAGTCTGGAGGCAGTGTAGACCACGAGCTGTTAGTCACCCGCTAAGCCCCAGCTAAGAAGCCACCCAAGGGTGCTTTATTAGAACCAGCTTATCAAGCAGCTGAAAGACTGTGAAATACTTAATAAACTAGAGGTAGGTACTGTACTATGCAAGAACAATGGCATTGTTGTACTCTCTTTATCCCATAACAACTATGAAAAGTAAGAGTAAACTACGACAGGCAATGCTATACCTGAGAATTTTAAAATGAAGCAGAATATGCTTGCCTAGGAGCAAGGGAAGCCCTTCTGACTAGGAATAATTTGCAGAGAAGCGTGTATACCTGTGGGTGTCCGAGTCATTACTAAAAAAAAAAACGACCAAAAACCAAAAACCCAAACCCAAGCTTTATCCTTTCTAGTACACCAGACAGACTGTAAAATAGACTGTCCACTTACATACATTTACAAGACAGATAGGGTATACACTTCTGTCTTATTTAAAGGATTTGCCTCTTCCAAAGGTGTGATAGAAGGGGAACCTTTATCCAACATCTTGGAACCATCAGGGCCTATGATCAGAGAGCAGCAGGTTCCTTTTACTGAATATGAAAGAGTGTTGCCTTCTCAAACCATCACATTATTAGTCACACGTACACTTTTAACATTATAGATAAGTCTCTGGCTGCTGTTCTGCACTTGCATTTTGAATGATACCCTACAATACTTTGATATTCTAACTTTTTGTTAATGTCTATCTATTTCCTAAACACCTTTTATGTCTAACATTAGGTCTTCTTCCAACGCCACTTGGAAAAAAAAAGGTGTTTATATATACTTATATAAAGGGCTATAGTCAGTCATCTCTTACATTGTACAGATAGCACTGCTTTTTAAAATTAGAATAGTTTTATTTTAAACACAACAATTTTATTGTAGAAGATACTAAATTTTTATTTTATTTTATTTTTGTTAAAAGAGGTACTGCTTTAAGATCTTGATAGCTAATGGGTTTGGTTAACACAAAACATTACAATATTGATGCTATGAGGGGAAAAAAGTTCTTAAGACTTTAGGAACACAATTCTGGTTTCAAATAGGGCACTTGCATCTATTCTTCAATGTCAGTACTCTAGCTTTTTCCCAATATCCAGGTGATATGGCCATTGCTCAGTAAAACTTTGGTTTATATTACCCAAAGTCCTGAGCAGCTCAGCCATAGTCCTGTATTCAGGCCATCTCGTAACTATGTGAGAATTCTGTGCACTGGGAACTGCTGGAATAGACCATCCGGCCCTTTCAATGCTGTTTGAGCCTCTTGTCACATCCTCAAATATCATACAGATGCCCTTTCCTTTTTACTTTTGGGCAACTGTCAGGAATAATCTTGGAAGAGAATGCAACTTTGGGAACTAGCTATGCACTGAGTCAACACAGCAACAGAGACAGAAGGAGGAGATGAGGGCTTTGCAGAAGGAAATGGGGGCAGTGTCCATTAGACAACACCAATTGTGTTGGTTACACTACAAAAATCCTAATTGTAAATTACCAAGGTAGCTTCGTACAAGTTGGAATGGTATCGCTATCTCTTCTGAAGTAGCAAGAGTGTCAGCAAACAGCTTTGGTTGTACAATAGGCACCAGTAATTCAGGAGCTGGAGATAAAAACGAGGAGTTGTACACTTCATATCCTGCTTACCTTTCTGTAAAGTCAAATACCCCATCGGAAAAAAAAAGTAATGCTTTTAACGTATCACTGTCAGTTATATCCTCCTGGCCCACTCTCCCTGCTCACAAGCCGAATATTTCTAATGCTAAAGAGTTTATTAACCCCTAATCACCCAGTTACTTCTGCACTTGATTGCATGTGTAATTACCTTTTGTCAGGTACAATTTGCCTGATAAACATGTCAGAACACTTGCTGCTTAGTCTGTTGAAACAGATAAATGCTGTCTTTCCACAGCCTTGGGGCATAATTAACAGGGGGGAAAAAAAAGGCAGTTATAAAAACACACAGAAGCTGATTCAGTGAGGCAGGAGTTCACAGCGTGCAGCCCGCCAAGGCCCATTGCCGGCCCGCTACGCTTGCCTGAGCGCTCATTGAGTTCCAGCCTGCTGTGACAGGGCACCGGGGGCAGCCCTCAAAAACGGAGATTTAAAGTAGGTTTCCACGTGAACTTCAAAAAAGAGTGGGATGATGCTTGTTTGGGGGAAAAAAAAAAATACAACCAAGTGAAGCAGCAGATAATGATATTGGGAGTCTCTGTCATATTATGTGCTCAAGCTGACTCTGGGATGGGACCAGGAAGCGAAAAATTAAAAGCAGGTAAAGAAAAAAAGCAAAAAGAGCAAGATGAAAAAGAAAAAAAAAAAGGCAGCAGCTTTGTGGCATTCTTGGGCTCATTGCTTCTGATTTCTGCTCTGTAGTGTTTGCGGGTTATGTACCCACGCACTACGGGGAGTGCAAAAAAAGAAATCCTCACCTGACCTCTGGATAACCCAAACAGGAGATTAGCCCATTTCCAAGCAAAGCAGGTTGTCACACTGTTAGGCCAATTGCTTCTATTGACACTTTGCATAAACATCTTACACAGGGTGATCAGAAAGGACTGTTATGCCATTAACGCTCTTTTTATTTTTTTATACCTAAGCCTTACAGAATAAAGGTCTTTCTGAGTAAGGGATAACAAAAGGGTCAAAAGGTCACAAACATTCTTTTAAGTAGGTAAAAATCGGGGAAGTTTAGATTCATTGAAAAGTGCAAATTGGAACTTTTTTTCTTCTTGTGACATTCCAGCACGCAGCTTTTTCTGATTTTCTAATTTTACTTTTAGCAAATTCATTAATCTAGTTAATTTCTACTTTTACTTTTAAGCAAGAAAATACTACTATCTTCATTTTAGGAAACAGCAAGCTGTCTAATCTTCTCAGCTAATCAGTAATCTAAACAGATTTAGACATTACCATTAAAATCCTCATGGGGAACAGTGTGAAAATATATAGAATTTTTTCTTGAAATGGTACGACTGAACAGTCTGTCACATGCAGTTTTCACCTACAATTTACACAGCGTGTGGTTTGCACTGTGTATGGCAAAATATTCTATATTTTCCTTTGTTTTGTTTTTGCTTTGATCAGAGATGGAAACAATCTCCCTTTAATAGTATAAAAGCCACCTGCTGGGCATCGCAGACTACAGCTAATTGGTAAATTCTTTGAAATTTAGATATAATGGATTTTGACCTCTTTAATTAAAAAAATCCCAAAGCCTAGAACACTGGTGAACTCTTCTCGGAAATGAATGGTGCCAAGCATATACAACTGCCAGCTATGCCAAATCTTTTCTTAGGAGAGAGTACAGAAATAACATTGCAAATTTTTCCTTTAGGATGAGTGGCTTTTGACCTAGAAAAAAAAAGCCCCGTGACTGTTGTCAGCTATGTATCATTTGAGTCATTAAGATAAAGAAATATAAAATACATTCATATTTAAGTTACTACTTTTGTATTGGGGTTTGGAGCTAAAAAGTTCCAAAGATGAAGACAACTTACATTTTTAACGCAGTAAACTCACAAAAGCCACTCGCAAATGTCCCACTCCTCAACATTTCCCACCCCAAGGAGCTCACACTGCACCTATACAGACCTTCTGTTCCGCAGAACGGGTTTGATGGCTGAAGAGGATGCCTGTCAACCAGAATCATTGTTTCATAAATTCTGACATAATGTTAACCTTTCAGTGGAGCTGTAATCCCATCGATTTGTGAACTCTGAGGCAGCGCCGTCTTCCTTTTGTTAAAACACTTATTTATACTCTGCCCAGCAAAACGGGGGCATGGTCCATGACTGGGACTCAGAAGCACTGCAGTAACACAGCTACACAACAACACCACTTTCTTTTCAGTCTTTGCTTGTGTTTTATGCACCAGTAGACGTGAATATATGTTACACAGGTGTAACACTTATTTCCAACAAATTAACAAAAAACCCCTGCACGAACATGAAGATAACACGCCCATTAGGTCACCAAATGTTATCTCCCTGTTTATTAAAGCATGCACACCATGAAAGCACTTACTAGATTGGAACTAAAATGTGAAGGACCAGAATCAGAACTGGACAAAGACAAGTCTTGTTCACTCTAAACATTTCCTGGTCACAAAGGAACGACAGATGGATTTAAAATATAGATATCTAAGTCCAGCTTATAAAGAAAAAAGCCAGAGTTTGCTAACTGTAGAATAACACCACATTAACCAAATGCAATTATCACTTAATCAGTTGGTGTTCGTTACTGCTGACAAATATCTTGTTAGCCTGGTTAGCAAGTCTGCCTGCCACTTGCCAAAATATTTTGTTTTGTTTACTCCTGGTGACTTATTTTGTGAATGTGGTGAATTTTAAAATCCCCCCCCTACTGATCACATAACTGGAACTGGTCTTGTATTTCAAAGTGTAAATTGATCTCTTGATCTGTGAATGTCTCCCTATAGTTTATGCTATCCTTTTTCTGGATTGGTACAACAAATGCATTTTCAAAGTGATGTTATGGGGACTTAGCTATGCAATTCCCATTAGTGTCAATGGGGGTCGCAGGCTAAATTCCTAGGCAATGCTTTGAAAACTGAGCCCGGGCTTTTCAAAGGAAGGATAGTTTGTGTTAGAAAGGCAGTCTCTTTCAGTTTTTAAGCCACTACATTAAAACGTGCCTTCGTGTCTCCTTTTATTTATTTATTTATTTTTTTTTAAAGCACCATGCATTTAGAAATTGTGCCTAAATTGGGCACATTTAAATGTCCACAAGAATGAAACAGTTTTATATTTAAATGCCTCCATCTGTTTCAAATTTATAAGTGAAAATCGTATCTGTTACAACAATGAATGCTGGGATACAGCCTTAACACATTTGTAAGTGTATAATGTACAAACTCAGAGGTTATGATAGCTCAACCACTGGGAATTGTTGTTATGCTAAGAAAAAAACAGAAGTTACTTGTGTTCAATTAAGTCCTTTATGACCTGAATTCTCTGAAAGGGCAGACTTCTTTCCTACAATCTGAACCTTGAGGTACACTCTGAGAGATGCCTGGTCTTGTTATATTCATGAGCAAGCCCAAATACATTTTCTTATTCTTTGGCACTTCATATGAACTCAAGCCTGCCTACAAAACAAAACGCTTGCTGTTGAAGTCATGTGAACAAGCTTGTTGCTGTTATCATAACCAGAAAAACACTCACATCACATAATTTTTACAAATCCCATTAAAACTTCAAGCAGCCCAAGATGTAACATCTGAAGAAAATAACTGAAAAATAGTAACTGCGGCAAATATCAATAGCCAGGCCCTATGCAATACACAATATAGCAACAAGTAATACCTCTTCAAAGAAGATTTGTTAAATCGCAGTGCAAATGTTTATTATGAACTGTGTTCTTTATCATTAAAAAATATGCTGGATTAGTAGCAAAAGAACCATCTTTCAAGTCTAGAAACAGGGAAGAATTTGAAAAGCAGAAGCCTGGCAGGCAGTCAGGCTCCAGAGGGCTTGCGCCAAATTGTTCCTGTCAAGCCCGTTAGCCTGTACACGAAGTCCCTTTAGACAAAGCATAAAACTATGTCAATGATAAAATTTGTGTGGATTAAAAATTGTGTATTATGCAATGGTCTGGTCATTCACCTTTTTTTTTGTTGTTGTTGGTTTTGAGCTTCTGACGCAGAGGCAGACAAGTTCAAATAGCATGCAGGGGTGACAAGTGCAGCCCCCCAAAACAGGACGTCTGCCTCTGACTTGAACGAGACTTTGAAAATACAATTTCAGATGTTAAAATGATGAAGCACTTAATATAGCACAGCTAAATTTGACTTCTGTTTGAGTTGTTTCATTTTTTTTTAAACACAGATTTGCCAATAGTACTTAAACATTGAAATGTACCAAAACCATTACTGACTGAAGAGGCAATTTTTATAGTTTAGTTTATTTAAACTTACATTTTCTACAGGCAGTTTTTTCAACTGCATGAGACTTCTAACAGGCTTGCTTTTAAACTATTTGCTCATCTAGGAAATAATGCCATAAATAGCACATGATGTGGCACAGTACCTTAAAATAAGTTTTATTGGGATTAAAACTTCATTGTTTGTCTCAATTCTTCCTGTGAAAATCCGTTTGAGATGTTTCACTAAAAAGATGTATTAAAAATTTCAAAATCTGACATTAAAATTAGATTTTAACCATCTTCTCTGGCTTAGAGAAGGTGAGACTACAGATCACATAACTTGGTGTAACTAGAATAAAATTTAAACACAAATCATGTTCACTTCAATTTCCATACTGTGTTTTGGAACTGAACACTCTTGTTCCATCTGTCATATTTAGTATTTAACAGTATCCATGTAACTCTAGATGCTTGCAGTCTCACCAGAGGTCAGTATATATACTGTACCACAAAAAGTCATTATCTGACAAATGCTGTTTTGAACTAAATAATCCAAACTGTTGTTGTATATACGCACATCTAATCTATGAAGTCAAGGTGCTGTACCCTAGAACCAAACATCTGTAGTGGCCTGCCAAAGTATAACAACTCCAAGTTTAAATTTCAGTTTGATTATTTCTAGGATTGAAGGAAGGACTTTTAGATACATGGCCTTGGCTTGCCTACGGGAAGAGAAGTAAGCATGGCACAGCTCCATGGCATCAGCCTTATGCTCACAGAGGAGGCAGAGACTTCAACTCCTTGTGTGAAGCTGCAGCTTCACAATTGACTGAGGAAGCTGCCAACCTGGCCACTGGGAATGAGAGATTCAGTGGTAGAATGGGCTACGTCATCCTCCTAGCTTTCTAGTTATTTTTTATCATATTCTGACTTGGACCAAACACCAGAGGAAAGTACATTTAAGAAAAACACTGAAATTACATTGTTACAGAGATTGAGGCTTCCGGCCTAACAGGAGAATATACATCAGGTCTGTAAGGTTTATGAGCATCTCTTGAACCTGCAGCATTTGGTCTCCACAGAGGTCCATGGTCCCTAGAGTGCACTATGAAACACGTTATCTCTACTGCAGTAAGCTGGGGTTCTACAGCAGGTAGGGGAAACAGTTTGTTTCAACACAACAGTAAAATTATTTTTCAATCCATAACTGTTTGGTTTATTTTTAAGATTTGTGCTGTTCTTGAAAAGCTGCAGACCTATAATATAAAAATCACAGTCTCAGACTCTTCTCTTAGGTGGTCACCAAAGCCCTCAGCATTTTACATAAAAGGTGTCTCTCTGAAAAGTGTCAGCGGGAAGCAGATAAAAATATAGCAGCTCTTCAGTAAAGTATGTCAGCTAATCTTGGGTGCCAAGTGAGAATACATCGAAAGCCACTGAAATCTAAGACATAGTAGGCCAGAAACCAGCATCATTTTGCTTGCATTCAGAAATGAAAAAAAAACCAAACCCCAGAAATCCAATGCAATCCATAAGGCACTGACACAGATGTGCTCATGAGTTTACTGTAAACAGACAGTTATTTCTTCCGAAGTAGTGCATTCAGGGTATAGCTGCATAACCACCCTTCATAGCAGATGAAGTTACATCCCTTAGGGAAAGCTATACTAGACCTGGGAACCACTGGACAAGGAATTCCACAAACAGTAGCTCAGGAATGTAAATACAGACAAGTTAAAAGCAAAGCCAAAATCTCTAGATAAAAGTTTCATATTCTTTGCCGGACAACCTTCACTTTCTTCTACAGCTACTACGAGATGCCCACTGCCACATTTATATCTATGACATTACTCTGAAAACATTTTAGCAAATACTACAGCCTGTATAAAAACCTGGTACTTACTTTTGTTTTTCTTGTCTAGATAGCCTGGTTTAGTAAAGGCTTCTGAACTCAGTAAGTTGCAATAACAAGAAACACAGATAACTTAGAATTTGTTTTTTGTTGGCTTTTTGTGAAAGATCTTTCTGCTGCTGCTGCTATGTTTGCAAACATATTAGGAAAAACCCTTTCTGCTTAATCTCAGTTGTCCAATATTACCTCTTTTACTAAGAAACATATCTTCAATAAATTATTCTCCTTAGAAGTTGATATTTTTCCTTTAGAATATGTCTTTTCTCCTTACTGCTCAGGTGGCAATATTTTCTTAAAACATTTGATCTGAAAAATTATTTGTTACAATTGCTCTGGAAGACAGAATAATTCCAAACTATGTAATATATGTAATTTGTAATAATTACTCTTCAGATTTTAGCTCAAACAGGTCCCAATATACATGGAACTTTTGCTGAGTAACCATGGCACAATTCGGCCTCTAATGCCTCCTGCAATTTGAAAACCTCTTCTCCTGATTTTACTTGTCACTTTGAAACGTTATCCCTTTCCAGTGAGTAATCCTGTGCCAGATTCTTTTGCTTCTTAAACGAACATTATTCTCACCCTTTATTGACTGACCACATCTATTATCACATGTAAGCAGTGTTAATCCTCTAGTAATTAACACCCTTATGAAAGTAATTTTAACTCAAAGAAGTTTAAATCGCATTATTGGTTTTATTTAATTAAGCTATGGGGACTGTTTTACACTGTCATTTGAGTTATCAGCTTGTGCCTTTCCAATCTACCAGTCACGTAGGTTCCCCCCCTGTCCCCCACAGTTACTTGTGTATTTCTGTCTAGGAATTGTTCAATATATCTCTGTTTTGCTGTGAAATTTTTAAACCATCCTCTATGTCAATGGATGCAAAACTTAGACACTATACTGAACATACTACCATTCCCAAAACTATAATTTGAACGTGCATTTCAATGATATTATCAAATCTGTCCTTCCACAGGGCTCAATATCTTGTTAGTGCTTAAAATTAAAAAAACACTTTTACTGTCCTTCTTATAGATCATAAGAAAGGGCAAAGACTTGTATTGAAACTTTAGACTTGCAAAAAGAAAGGAGAACCTGAATACACCGAGTTGTGCCACTTACAAAGGCTGTCTCAGCACTTTTCCTGTTACTTTGAAAGTAAGTCAGGTTTAAAAATTTTATTTTTTTGTGTGTGTGTCTACTGCATGATCCTTTCTATGGGAAAACATCTGATGGCTTATGTTCTCTTACAGATCTCAGGTAAGCTACTCAACTGACATGTTTGACACAGGGTCAAAAGATGAGAACGGTCTTCTGGTTTAACTGCATCATGTTACACTGTGCACTCTGGAAGAGCGTGGGCTAATTGTGTGTCCTCCTGGAACAATTTCCTGGAGGCACACCACTGGAACGAAGAAAGCTTGCATTCTCCTGGGAATAACGCAACCTGATGGTTTCATGGACTTTATACACCATTAACTGTGTACTGGAAGTCCTTTATTTCCTCTGGGTAAAAACACCTCTTCAAATCTCTACTGTTTAAAAAAAGAAATGTTCTTAATGGGTCTCAGCATAAACCATGGAAAATGATAAACATAGAAAGAAAGGTGTAAGAACAACAAAGTGCATTTATAGTCAGGAACTGACTTTCTTTTTTTTTTCATCCCATATCTTTAAGTTCTTATTTTCTCCTCATTATCTAATGCTTATAACTACTCATCTTTTGACCACCCCCAATTTCTTTGCATTTATGTTCTTATTCAATCTTTTCTTCTCCCACCACCACTCTTTCTGTGATTGTGCGGTCTTCTAAGTTGCACTGGTCATTTGATATTAATGATCTAGGAAAAGTCCTCTCCAAGAGTTTTTCTTTAGGTTCTTAAACATAACCTATATGTGAATCTCTTATGTAAATTTTATTTGCTATTTCAATATTCTTCTAAAAAGTGCAACTTATAAGACGACAAATTGCTCCAAACCTGACACACCTATACATATTAACATGGTATAAGCCAGTATGCTCTAAAACTGTGCCTTAGAACAGGCTGGTTCAGTCATATTGCTTATAGTACAGTTAGTTCACTTCATTCAGAAACCAGTTGTTTACGTATGAGTACGAAATTCAATAATTTATTTTGCCACCTATTAGTATCTTTGTACTAACAGTCAGAAAATACAAGGGTTTAATCTCCCACATTTCACTGACTGACTGGAGGCAGTCAGATAGTCAGAACGGTATTTTTTTAATTTGTATTTCTGCAGTGCTAAAACACCCAGCTGAATATCAGTGTCACATTATGGTACATATTGTACACACACAATTGAAGATATGATCTTTTTTCTCCTAAGACACTGTGATCCAAATGAATAAACATCCATTAAGTACATTTCACTTACTCAAGTCCTCACCATACTACATCTATGCAATTCCTTCCTTTTGTCATTATTGTTCTGAAGCAGAGAACAATTATTGTTTTCTTCTTGTAAAAGATTCCTTTGATTTTACTGGATTTTACATTTGCCCTATAGTGACTTCCAAAGAAGAGATGTACTAACTTTCTTTTTCACAGAAGAAACTAGCAAAAGGAAAAGAATGGGATTTTCTGCCTACTCCCTGTGATTAACAGATAATTTAGAGAAGGAACGGAACCTAAATATTCTGATTGATGCAACTGAAAAAATACTAAAGCAAATCTGTAGGGTTAAGGGGCTAGCAGTGTTGCCCAATACATACTACGTACCAGAGATACTACCAGCTTAGCTAAGGCTGGAAGATGTAAACAATTTTGCCGCAGAAATTCTTGAATACACTAATGCAGCTACCAGTCCCACGGTTCCCTGATGGCAGACCAGGACCCATAGATGTTAAGAGAATATAAATAACAAGTAACTTGAAGAAAAACAATAATTTTATTCACTTGTGTTGTTCAATTAACAATGCTCATCCATTACTCATAAGAACCACACTCACAGGATTCAGAAGAAGTCCTGTGGAGCTGGGGGCACCAAAACTGAACTCCATCCATCAGATCAGGGCTACAGAAGGGCCCAGACACAATGGTAGAGATCCAGCAGCAACTGGCTGTCAGCAGGAAGACAACAGCTTGATATACTGTATTCACAAACTTCAGAAAAGTCATGCACTCAAATCTTCCTTCCTTGCATTTACATCATTTCTTACATGACAAAGATGAAAGTGAGGATCAGATGTGGAACAAAACTACTACACAAGAAAACTAGAGAGAAACTTACTTCCACTGAACAACTTCCACCGAATGGGATGTGTATCAGTGACTCAGAGAAAGGGTTAAGTAGGAGTTTACAAATATAATAGGCACATGGATCAACTTCTTCTAATTCAAGGAAGAGATTTGTTAATTCAGAAATTACCTGGAAGTGAACCTTCTGAAACTTTTCTACCAGCAGATCCTTCTGCAAAAGAATAAAACCTTCTCCAGATAAAGCTTATTTAGTACTTTTTCTCATAATGTCCTTGCAAATCACTGCTTTGCAAATAGTCTCCCAGACATATTCCAGTTATGGAAGAAATTTAGTATCTTGCCAAGAAAACTGCGACCTTTGAGTTCTGGCATCATGGACAGAGTATAATCGTGATATGCACTTCAACTATCAAGGATACAATTTTAGAGACATTTAGCTCATGATCTTACAGGAATTTGCTCTGTAACTATGGGATGAGCTTTCTTGAACAGGTTTTTTGAGATATGAAGTTTTCATCATAACAGCAGTTCTGTAGGTTTTAAATGAATTGATTAACTATTTCTACACTTTGTCTCTTTAAAGTACTGATGACTAAGCTGAGAACCTGAAAGCGATTAAATGTGACAGTTGGTAGTATTCAGCTAGGGACTCAGATATGTCCATCTAAACAGCCTTGACAGCAGCATTTGCCTACTTTTTTTTTTTTTTAATATCTCCTTTGATCAACCTCTCCAGTGAAAGTTTTTGTAATTTCTATGATAGTAGTACTTAGAAGCTGTAACTCTCCTGCACTGCTCTAAGAAGTCAAGTGACTGCACATGACAAATGAGATCAATAAATACCATTTCCTGTCTCAGTTCCAAAAATTATAAATTCACGTAACAGCAACCACCCCCTTCCCTCTCTTGTTCAACTAAGCTTTATGATTTTATGCAAAGGCTGTTACCTGCAGGTCTCTTAAGTCAACCTGAGCCAGTGTTTCATGTGTTCTGTCATTTTGTAAATATACAGTACAGATTTCTCATCAGCTCATTTAATTCTTGTGTGTATCTCCTTCAGAAAGTAGAGAGCTAAGAGAATTGTATCCCTTAAATGAACTAGCTTCAAGAGACAACAAGAAAATTATTTTCTTATTTTTTATAACTTCCATGGTTTAGGTACCTACAGCATTCTTTCCTGTCAATTAGGAGATGACATTCAGTTTAAGCATTATATCTTTCACCACATCGTCTTTTGTGCACAATCTACTATACTTTTGTCTGGAGAAACTGATACTGGTTTTGCCATAGATGGAGTAGGGTATCTTGTAGTTAAAGGCTCCTATGTGTTTTGGGTTTGTTAAAAAACATAGCGATAGGGCATTTGTACACTGAGTTTTTAAAACCTGTTTTCAGATATGCCCTCTCATTGTCAGTAAGCCAGGACCTAGAGCGAAAACTTGGTAAGCTATCAGCATGTTATTTGCACTTCTCTGCTGAAAAAAAAGGCCATTCAGATGTTGAACTGGATACAATGTTTTGAACCGAATTTGATGAATGATTTAATGTCCTAAAGAACACACATACACCTAATACCTGGCACGTGTGCTCATAGCTCTTGGCAGTAGGGTAGGAATACCTACTGCCAGGAAATTACTGACTTGCCATCCTGCTTTGATTCTGCAAATCCTCATCAAGATAGTGTATCCAAAGCCATGCTTGGATTTGAACCCCCCACTGCTAATTTCTGCGCATTTGTTTCCAAAGCTTCCTAATTCTTAGCAGCTGGCAGGTATAAATCCCATCCTACTAATGAGCTGGCTTGTTTCTGTGTACAGAGCACTGATTGAGATCTTCCTCACAAATATCTATACACAGAACTTGTGATCTGAGCCTACTGCGATTACTGCCTACAGGCTTCACAGAATCTAGTTGAAAGGAGAATTCAAAAGTAAGAGATTCCTTTGGGGAATGTGCATGCTTACAAACAAATGGTCATGTTTGTGTGAAGAATTCCCATTTACCTGTAAGAATATAGTACTCCAAAAAGAGATTGTGCATCCCCTGCAAGCTGGATAACACACATTTAGCATGCAGTCATACTCAAATAACTGTCACTTTGAATGCAGGTATGCATATGCATGCTACCCCGTATGATGCAAATACATGAGAGAGAGCCCTGAAGTGTCCCTGTTCTCCTCACAGTGTGCCTCAAGCCCTCCTTCTGCTTTAGTGCAGAGTCCATTTACGGAGAAGGGGAAGGCCAGCAAGAGCATTGCCTTCCTCCTTCAGATCTATGGTCTGAAATTCAGAGAGGTGCAACTCCTGTTTTGTTGCTGTCTGAAATCTGAGCTCCTTTCTTTAGCTGAATAAGCTGCATTGCACTGAAAACTAGAGAAGCACAAATCCCATTACATAGCACCCTGAGGCTGGGCTTCATGTTACAGATGTAACATCCTCCTCTGCTTGTTCAGAACTGTGGGGAAAGAGGGATCAGTAAGCATTGTGAAAGAACCTCTGTGAAGATGAAAGTCTCAACAACCATGTCCCTCAGGAAGCGAAAGATGAAATATTCTATACTACTTGCTAATTAAAAATTCAAACTGTTGCCTTATAAAAGAGAGGCTTCCTTTTATCTTTAAACTCTGAAGTTTTAAAGACTTACTCCTAAACATACTGTTAGGGATTTCTCAGTCTTGGAAAATCCTGATGTTTTTTTCAGTTCAAGACTCTTCTCTGGAATAGAGGCCAGGGTGGGTGTACCCTGCTAATTTCAAAGCCTAGGCACTGTGTGCACTGGCAGCCTGTGAAGGAAGCCACAGCAGACCTTTAGAGCCCTTGACCTCCAAGAGTAATGGTGGATAGGTTTGGCAACAGGCTCAACTTATTCTCTGAGGTCTACTGAAGGGCTCAAGAGCTTTCTCCACAGGGAACACAGATGGTGAGAGCTTCGGCTTGCTGCACGTTCGGGGAATCAGAGACAAGCCAGAGCTGAAATGCAGTTACTACCACAGGAAATGAATTTAAATTAAACAGTGCAAACAAAACAGTGGGGAAGACTGAGCTGTCAGCGTGCCTTTAGTGGTAGACAATCCTGTGGCTGGGACTGAAGCCCAGTGATCTGTTATGCAGTTCCTACCTACAATGAGTTACTTCTCAGTTTATCAGAAGGACAGTATCATCTCTCAGTGATGAATGAGAAGCAAAGAAGAAAGAGGAGGACTATATTAAGTACAAGTAAGAATTTTCTCATTCAAATAAACTTAACATCTGTTGCACGCAACACTACAGTTCAGAAGGTTAGCAGTATTTCTCACCAACAATACACCAGAAAATGCATTACAAGGTAAATGGACAAGCAACCCAAGAAACTATGAATGTAATTTCCATTATGCTTTGGAATCAGAAGAAAATGTATTATACTTCTAAATATCAGGTATACATTTTTAGAAGGAATACATATAATGTATTACCAATAACTTAAGCCCATAGAAGTGCTTCTCCACATGCTTATTTACATACATTGTAAACAAAAGTCTGACAAAAATGTATCTTCTAATGTTTCCATGGTACAATATTCTGTATATTAATTCTATTGGTCGCGCTATGACTTTACATCTAATTTATGTCTAATGTTAGCAAAATGTTAACAGAAATTGCTGAAAATCTTCAAGAATTTTCTCCCATATCTATGCAGGATTTCTGAACCCTGTCATTCACAGCTCTTGGTCTCCCAGACTGGGGGGCACCACTACCAGACTGTAAACTCTATGTTACCATGTGGGTAGAGACACTGCTACCGTGGTTGATTAACTCTGGGACTACCAACAGCACATGATTATGTTCACTTGAGATAGTTGCCTCTGTTGCATGACCAGCACTGACAGTAACTGGAGGATATTAACAACATGTACTTAAAGCCAGAAGAACACAGATGAGAAACAGTTCTTCTCAATCCTGGCAAAATAAGGGAATTTCACAATCATCAAGCTAGCTGAGTACTTGTCTGAGATCAGACAGTAGAGAAAGAAGGCCTCTTTGAAACTGAAGTAGTGCTCGTGATGGAGAGAAACAATAGAAACAACTTGTGAAGTCAAAAGTGAAAAAAAAGTCAAGCTACATTTGAACCTTAGGTTATAACTCCGCAGGCAATGACTTGATTTGAAGAACAGGCATTTGTTACCAGCCAGTTGGTTAAGAATCAGGAAGTTTGCCCTAGGACTGCAACCTCTCAGACTACCATGAGGTTATCGTTCCTGTCTGCTACACACTACACTGGCTCCCCAAAGAGTAATGCGCACATTGTAAGATTCAAGCCTTTTCCTCACAGTATTTAAATGTTCAGGACATCCAAGAAATTGCCTCACATTCCACAACTGTAACCTTAGTCTTTTGGCACTAAAGTACAGATCATAACCAGGACAAAACTAATGCATGTCAGAGGCTGAGCTTCCTCAGAGACTAGGAAGGACAAACTAAGACCTGTTTACTTTTGAAGGTTAATTCTAATTGATCTAAGATCTGAATTGGTAGCAAAATCCCCACAGTTCATTCCACTTCACTGTGGGCCACTGCACTATCTACCCAGGCTCCCTATATAGACAGTAGCAAGAGATTATCTTCAGAGATCAATGCAGGCTGCAGGAGAGCCTGCAGAGTCATCTTCACAAGATGCCAGAGACCAGTCTCTTTAAAGCAGCACATGCCACTTTGATAATCACCTTGCTGAGCTGGCCTGCCTCTCAGTGGCTTTAAGTAAGTGGGGTGAAAGGGTGCATGTAGGTATGACCTCAGGTCATATACTAAGACAAGTGGCATGAGGCATGACACAATTACTGCCGCTCTGCAGAACCATCTATCTATCCCAATTTTCTCAGCAGCTGCTTGCTGCTTTAGGAGCTGCTAAACTAGCTGGAGCTGCAAATTTCTATACGATCATGGCCATGTGATTCTCTGTTAGTATGTGCTATGTGTGATTAGCCAACCACACCAAGTCATCTCTAAGATGCTGAGACACTATGGTTATGGGAGTAGCACAAAAATCTTTATTGACTAGGGTTTCTACAGATTATGAAGATCGTTAAGGCACATGTTGAGAATGACAAGAGCATAAGTGGCGATAGTACAAGGAGAGAGAGGTAACTTATCAAAGGGGACATTGGTAAGTGCCTGCCTCTTCGTAATTTCCTCTTAGAGCTTCTTGCTACTAACTACTGTTCTCTTCTTAGAAGCAACTCTTTCTCATGCCAGCTGTTTATTTTTCTATTTGCTCATTTAAGTCTGTGGAAGGAAGAAGGAAAGAAGTGGGCTTGCTGGGGACAACATGTTGTCCATACATTGTCTTCAGGTAAAGACGGAGAATTGGGAACTGTTAGGACAAAAATAGCTGTGGCAATTCTCTTCAAAACTGCTCCTCCCATGTGGTAATTATCCAACTGTAGCCCTTCCTCTCTGTCTTCCAAGCTGGCTCCTTGTAATTTACTTTACTTATTTAGTAAAATGTGCTACAATATTCTACTGCCCAATCCTCATTAATCTTACACATTGTTCTAGTACAACAGAGAGAAAGCAAGCTGTTGTTGAGATAACTGGCTTCCATTAGCAACCATGTGATTGGCAGGACGATAAAGTCTTTTCCCTTGCAGGTCAGCTGCTCTTTAAGAAGAGGGCAATCCTGCTGATCCATCTTTTAGCTACAGTCTCTCACTGAGTCCCAAATCTCCTGCCTTTTAGCTTTGATACGGTTCAAGCTTTCCCCCTTGTATCAGCCCCTACCTGTCATCAGCTCCTCTGTACCCAACAGCCAATATCAGAAGTTTGACCTCAGGGCACAGTCCGGGTGGGCAGGTAAAACCCAACCACTGGACCTACTTCCTTATCTTTCATATCCTGCAATTCATGAAGAAGTATCAAATTCAAACTAAAAAACAGAAGCATGACCTTTCATAAGAACTTTCTGAAAAAGGCTCTGTTGCCTTTCTAAGTATTCTTGAAAAGAACTGTCATTCACCCTATTAAGATAGAAATGGATCACAAATAAGGAAGAGACGGGAAAACACTGCAAATTGTTACTAAATGGTGAATGTTTCTAATGTGTGCTTGCAATACCTTTTGGTGAGGCACACAAAAATATAGTAAAAACCAAATCAAATGTACTAGAACTATTCTACATCTACAAGCTCCCATTGTAACCCAATAAAGAGAGTTGCCCAGACAGTTGCTGTAAGGTATCTGAAATTGAGTAGATTCCCATTGCATACAGAGCTATAAAGCGTTACTTGCATCAAGAGAATTCTAAATATAAGTTGCTAATATAAACTGAGAGCTATCATAAGCAACATAATCCCTATTTATGTGACATGCTAGACAGTTGGCGCTTAAAACATACAACAATATTATTTATTTCCTGTAGCAAATATGTACACACCCCGCCCTCCAGCATAGCTGGAAATCACATTTTCCCTTGAAACAAACATAGGCTCTGCACGGATTTATACCACTTAGGTGAATGACAGAAACGATGCCAAAATCTCTCAACATCCTTTTCCTTCAACTGAACTCACTTAGTACAAATTGGAAGATGTTTAGTCACTTCTAACATTGATAATAAAAGGAGAATAACAAATAATCCAAAAGAGGAAGGATGCTAGTCAAGGCAATACTCATGGTATTTGAAGTCTGGCAGAGTACGTCTTCACATATTGAATTCTGGAACTCCTAATGTACAAATATCACATGAGCAGATCTTCTGGCCATGATCCTATACCTCCTCATGTAGTCCACGCTTATCCCGTTGTAGATATTGTTCATTGTTATATTACTGTGAGAATGTAACAGACAACTCTACCTTTTAACTTTTTGATTTAAAAAGATATTTTACAAGGTCCTTTCTGACTATTAAGAGAAACTGGAATACTTCTGTCACAGGAACTTTCCCTTCTGAAATGCCTTTTCATTATCTTGCTGCAAAAAACCTACTAAACTATTAAAAGCAAAAATAGTCCTACTATATAGATAATTTGGTATGAAATTCTTTCTACATTTCTCTTATTTTCTGACGACTTTGACAGGCTCATAAAGGTGCTGAAAAATATCACCAGCATCTGCAGAAAGCTAAAGGCCCTCCATGTGCAGTTAATGATTCATTTCACTATTTAAATGACACTAATACTCACAATTTTGTGAAATAATAAATCGTTTCTAAAAGCTTACTTCAAGTATGAAATTTTTTTTTGGAAATTAATTGCTATGGGTGGGTACAGTGTCAGAATTTACAGAGAGCAGGGAATAAAAATAACTATGTGAAGTTAAGATAAGTAGATTTTACTCTGGAAAAACCTTCTTTTTGCAAGAACTATGGAAAAGTGTTTCCAATACTAAGGCATTTAAAATTAAATTTTATATAGAATAAAGATCAGCCAGTTGCAATAAAGCATTTTTAGAACATAAAGCATGTTTAGAACAATTCTATGTAACAAATTAAGGAAAGGAGATGCTAAATAATACTATGCCAAATTCTGCTCTCCACGGAGTAGTTTTGTAGACAGGAGCAATTGCTCGGAACGGAATTAGGCCAGCACACATCAGGGCAACATGTACACTCTTGTAAAAAGGCATCACAGGATCTTTACAAAATTGTCAGGACCAAAATTTAACCTTATATCTTGTAACAGCAGCACAGTGCCCCCTAACAACACATTGGAGAAACAGTTTTATGCTAAATTACAGGGAATAGTGCCACTAATAACACTTCAAATAACCGCTTTTCAAAACTAATTACACGGGAATGCGAAAACATGAAAGGTTCTTGAATTTAATAACTTCAGCATTGGTCAAAAGGGGAAATTAGTAGGATAAAAAACAACAACGAGTGTCTTACTTGTCTGAGGTCGATGAAAGCTAACTGCAGGGTGTCTCCCTGGAATCCTGGCACAGGCTCAGAACTAGCAAACACTGTAAAAAAAGGTTAAAAATATTACGGATGTAGATTTTTTTAAAAAATCTAACATAAAATCAAGCTCTATGCAATATAAATGCTAGACAGCATTACAATGAAGCTACTTCGATAGATTCAACTCACTCACAGTGATTAAAACCAACGAATCAAACAAAAAAACTTTCCCATAATTTTTCCAATAATGCCAAATAATAATACCTTTAGGAGTATTATCAGGAATTTAGCTTAAAATTCTAACCCAGTAGTAATGCTACAATCACAGAAACCAACATCTTTTTTTTGGCCCGAGGTGAATGATTACTGAAGAATTTTGAAATAATACCAATTCCACGGCTGTCAAGATATTTTCAAACATCTGTTTTTGTTACAGCATCTGTGCTATAAAAACTCCACCTCTAGCCAAACAGCAATAAAAGACAAACACTAAGGTGGGAGTTAGTTTAATGTGTAGACAACAGGTGGAAAGCTCTACATGCCAGTCTGAGCAGAGCTGAAATGCCTGTTCATGCCTTTCAGCCAGCTTATCAATAATGAACTTCTGCCCTTTTGGAAGCCAAAAATAGGCTGTCAAAGTTGGAATGCAAAAATATATTCAAAATACAAAAAACGGTAACGCTTCTTGGTAATGGAAAAAAGTCAGCTGTTTGCTTAAATTAGGGAATGGTCAATAATCGCCAAACTTAAAAATACAGTTTTTGTTGTTCTTATCCCAGTCACACATAAATAACAAAGACACTTGCAGAAACACCCACTGCCTCACATCCCCACTCAGGTTAGACATCTTTCTTCAAAAAAGCTGAAGAGAATTTTTCTTATGGTCTTCAGTTAGAGCTCTTAACAAAGTAGATATTACTATAACAGTTTTCAAGAGGTACCATCTGAGGCAGTGAAATGTAAGATTTTTCGCCAAGTTTGAGAAACAGGTCATTCAATGGTAGAGGAAACAGAACATACGTATCCAAAAAAATTCCAGATTGAGTGCTCAACTCTAGTGTGCCACATGGACTCCTACCAACATTTAAAAGTAATATGAAATCCTTAATAGATTTTTTTTTTCTAAAAGGCTAGGCAGAAAATTTGGATCATCAAGTGAAAGTAACATCCAAAAGTACATTGATGTCCCAGCTAACATGATGGTAAAATAATGGGCTCGATCATTTACTTCTGAATGTATGGTTTCAACTTAAAGCAGACTAATGAATTCAGATAGACTGTTCAGAAATCTAAAAATGATTATATGGAATGCAATTGTAAATAAAAACAATAAAGATCCTTACTTAAGTGGTACAAGAAGCTACTAAGGCCATCTCAGAATATCTAAGAATAGCTTAGTAATAGATGAATACAGTATCAGAGTAGCTTTACCAGAAGAAGGAGAATTTATTACTTGTATTACGGCAGTGCAAAAATGTTTGGGGACAGTCATGTAATAGAAGAATGAATTAAACTGCAATTTTATATTAACTACAATTTTATATTATGAATGCATTTACAACACTGGGGATACCTATTATAGCACAAACATTTATTCTCACATTTGGGTCATTTTTTACAGGTGACTACAACAGAATTTGTTTCATTATTACAATTTCATGAGTTCAAAGGGCAAAAGATAATCTACTTATGGTCATGGTCAGACAGTTCCCCAACTGCCCTCACCTCAGGGCTTTTAAGTTTTGCTAACAACTTTACAAAGCTAATTAAATATTTTCTACTGCACAGCATTTTAGGAAGATATTATAAGAGCAGGATTAACATTCTTAATGTCTTTGTCCTAAGGGTCCTTTTCCAGATAGTAATGAAACATTGTCATATACACATCTTCCAAAATATTCACCCCCTGCATTCATTCTAGGTTTAAAGAGGATTTGGATGGGTAGGCGGCTGGTTGGTTGGTTGTTTTAGTGAGCATAAGAGCATTTGGGGATTTTATAATATATGAGAATGAAATGCAAAGATCTCCACTAAACTGTCATGTATAGGGCAAACAACTGGCTGCTTGGCAATTTGAATCAGAAACTTCAATGCTTTCGGGAAAATAAGCTGAAAATATGCATTACATGAATCCAGTATTCCTAAGGTTTTTGTTAACATCTTCCTTCTCTGCACTTTGCAGATACTGTGTAGACCTTTTCTGTGTGTATAGAACAGGATCTTTGGCATAATATGTGTCCACAACATACACAATCTCAATGTACTTCCTACAGCACTCAGTCTGGGAATTTACAGGAGGTAGGATCTAATGAAAAAAAGTATGTAATAATACAAAAACAGGCTGGGAGGTAACACAAGAATAGTAAATTTAAATATTGTAAAGATTACTTCAGTCAATTTTCTTCTGAATACTTTGCTTTGATCTTTTCATTACATTTTGTATACAGGATATATGTGAATTGATGTAAATATATGCTAATAGATATCTTAAGAGAAAGGCCGAGTCTGCTAAAATGGAAGTTAAGACATCTTTAACCATAAATTTTACTGAATTTCTACACACTTCTAGATTTATTAACAGGTCTCTTCATTTTATTCTCTTAAAATCCCACCTTTTAGTCATCATCTGTTTGTGGCTCTCTGTTGGTCTGGGAATACAGTACCTAATTCCTGACAAATAGTCTTGCTGCTCAATGTCAGAAATTAAAAATCAGAGTTCAGACTTTGGATTGAAAGCTAAATTAGGACAGTTTTACTCCAGCCTCGTAGCACTGGTTCACAGGCAGGACAGCAAAGCTCTAAATGTATTTTTAAAGGAAGAGTGGAGAATCAGGTGACTATCTCTGCAGCCCTCAGCCACTTTGCAGCCCTGTTGGATGCTCCAGCTGTTCAAACATGCCTGGAGGGAGCCTCACTGAGGGAGCTGCCAGCTGGCCCGGCAGCAGGCCCCAGCCCTGCCCCCAGCACCAGCGACATCTCACTGCTTCCTCTCACGCCTGTGCTGCCATATGTGACCGGCAGATGAAGGATGGTCTCAAGTGAGTTAAGTTAACCTGACTTCCCAGATGGGACAGAAGGCAGGTAAAGTGAGGGACCTCCAGAGGAGAATACAGTGTCTTTTCAAGGAAAAAAAGAGATTTAGGTTCCTCAGCTTCAGGCATGCCCACCTGGAGATTACCATCCTGTATGCTCAACAGAGAGCACTTAGGTCAAGATCTCTCTTGCTCCTTGATACTGCAGCTTTCACATAGTGGGTGAAAAAGGAGGGACTGGCAAGAAGCCCTGCGTAGGGCTGGTTAGGAAGGTATGTTGCATCCTGCTTTGCCCTAATTCTTGGCTAACCCATTCCCATTTATAGGTAGGACCCAAAACCTTTTCATCCTTGCACAGATTCATGTCTGGGTAAAGAAAGATGCCCACTCAGTCATACCCTCTTCTGCCAATTAATCCTGTCTCAATTCAACTACGCTGAAACACATGAATTATAAAAATTACATTTAACTCTTTCAGCAATTAGAATTTCTGACAAGTTCTAATTCCTTAATAAAAAGCTGATGTAAGGTATCCAGATCTGGATGGTGCCTTTGAAAAGCTAATTTTCTATTATGTACACTGTGCTTCTCATAAAGTAAGATACAGCAATCCACATTTTATTTTCATCTTCAAGAAACAGCAAATGCCTCTCCTCCCCAAGCCATTTCCCTCCTCAGGGCACTGAAATTCAATGTCCAAGCAAAAAACTATTCTTTGGGTTTTATTCAATGGGACCTAGTATGTTCTATTTTTCTGAATACTGTTGAAAGAATCCCAGTCACCCTAGTGGAAGATGACCACTGAGAAAGAATGGTGTAATATAAAGAGGCAAAACACTGCTCTGAGTTATAAAATACGTAACTTTTTTTTTAACAGAGAGTGGAGAAATACTTCAATTAGAACAAGACAAACTGAAATCAAACTGAAAGCTTTTGGAATGTCATGAAGGAAAATAAAAAAACCCAAAACTTAGAAGCAGAGCAAGATGATCATAACTTTTTTTTTTTTTAATAAATCATCAGAGAAGATCATCTGATACTACTTCTATTCTTGAGCAAAAGTATTAGATACTTTCAGATTTTGTGCTTTTTAAAGTTATGTACTTTGCATGGAAATACAGTGCAGGATAATGCAATTCCAGAGTCCACCATAAGATCACCTCCTTCCCTTCCACCTTCCTTTCCTGGAAGCCCACTTATCATTCCACCTATTTATCATGACTTAGAACTTTAGCACTTACTGACTTTAACAGATTTCTGCTCATTAACAGATTGTTGGGTTTTAGTTAGACTGTTTATTACTTTTTAATAGAAAAGAAAACGATCTGAAAGTAATCGCATTTTCCTGCTTTTATTTAGATTCCTCCAGTTCCTATTAGAAAGAACAAGAATGCAATGTTAAAGAATAAATATCTATAATATTGCCAAGAATTTTTAAAAATGTATCTTCATAACTTTCTACATCTCACATGACTTCTTAGTTCAAAATGCATCTGAGTAAATTCCACTATGTCTATAAGCAAAATGTCAAATCCATGTGTACAATACCGCAGGAAACTATCCAACAGTTGTGAATTACCCTAAGCACACTCTAAGCACTAATTGAAATGTCACTGTCGTATCCATTAATCCCAAAGTGTCAGAGAATAAAGCTGGGGGAGGGTGATGAGCAAGAACATAAATCACAGGCATCACAGTGAGGCCTGGAATGTGTCTGTGATGGACCTTATGAATGAAGCCACAACAGCAAAGCAGTCTGAGCAAAATCTTGTGTCGATCCCTTACCCTACAGATTGTAAGATGTCATTTGTTGCAACATACTATTCTGACAAGCTTCCATAACTATATTTAAACTACTCAAAGGGTTTCTGTGCAAACCTAAATATTTTCTAACATGCTTTAAAAGCTTTGCAGAGAGAAGGAATTAAAGTTTATTCTATTTGCATCTGTACAGCCCACACTAGAAGTTATACAACGGTGGAAAGAATGCATTTTTCAGTCTGTAAGTTACTAGTTTTCTGAAACTTTCTGATTTTGGCCCAAGGTTTCTTATGTCCTGTCCATGCTATATGCTCAGTATAACAGCTACATATAACAAAATGTGTTCTCTTAATGTTATATTTTAATCTTAAAAAAAATGGAAAGTTATGATGTTAAATTAAATAGAAGTCTACTAATATCTCATCACCGACTGGAGTTTCCATTGTGCAGCAATCAAAGATGGTAGAAGGAGTGGTAACAGAAATTAGGATGGTACATAAAAGGGCAAAGGCTGAAAAGGAAAAGATCTGAAAACAACCTAGAGACCAGATGACAGCCGGACTCGCTGGGACTTCTTAATACTTTGCTCTGAACATACTTTCACAGTTCATACTGTGAAAGTCACCTGCAAGGCATGCATTTTATCCCCTGTACTGCTAGAAATCCCCAAGTGAAACAGTGAGTTGGTTAATCTATACAGAGTAATGAAGCACTGTGTTGTTCACAGATGATATTTTAAATGTTAGAAACAGAATAATATGGCAGCGGTCAAGCTTTCTTTGCTGTTACACTGCTTGTTCAGAAGGCAGATGACTGTGCAGTGGGTGCACCAATTCAGTTTGTCTAGATGAATGATTATAGTGTGAGTATTACGAAAACCATGGAATTTGTTTTTACAACTGAGATCTTTTTTACATCTAGGAAACTACACAAATGCACATACACATACCCCTACCCATCTACATGAAAAGAACACTATAAAGTTTGCAACATCAAGTGTACTAAAAGTAAAAAAAAAGTCAAACATCAAGTGTTTGGCCACTTGTGCAATCAGGAGACAAACTTTAATGTCATGATCACAAATCTTCTTTCAATCGGATCCTGATAATCCCATCAGTACTCTCTACGCAATAAAGGCCTTAAGGCTGCATAATGAAGCACTGTCAGAAAGATGCCTGCAATACCTGTTATAGACCTTAACTGGAATATAACAAACAAGGCTGGAGAAGGAAAGACAAGCATATGGTTAAAATGTCAAAAATGCCCCGTAACTCTCCTGGAGTCCCACAAGAACCCTTTGTGATGCTAATCAAATTGCTTGAAATCAAATTTCCAGTTTCCCATAGCTGGCTCCTAATTGAGTAGTCATCAATTTTTTTCACGTGTTCAACCTAAAAACCTTAGGCTGCCCTAAGGTTTGCCCTAAAATGGGGTGACTGCCCCATTTTACAGCTGTCACCAAAATAATCGAGATCCATGCTTCAAACACGTAAGATGCAGGGTACTTTGAAAAAACAGAGCCTAAGAATCTAAAAATATGCATTGAAAAAAAATATTAGTGAGCCTTTTCACTGTATCTCAGTGATCAACTATAAGACCAGACCTAAAACCTATTCATAACACATAATGTTATGGAAGTAACTTCCTTCATACAGATTAACAGCTCAACCTCAGCAGTGAGCTCCATGCAAAACATGAGGAAATTAATCCTGCCTTTAGTGCTGGATTGAGCCAGTTTTTATAAAGTAATTCTGATGCTATATTTTGAACAGTGAGACTAAAACATCATCTGATGTTTACTAAATTAGTACTATTATTCAGTGAGTAAGGCAGTAGTTGTTCTAGAAGAGAAGAAACCCTATGTAACAGCACGTTTAAAATATGTATCATAATAAATAAACTCAACAGGGAAAACTAAAATTTCACAGGCATTTGACCTTTTTTTCTCAACTACAAAAGCATAATATTTATGTAGTGGTTTTGGGCAATTTTGTACTAGACTATAGGGGTTTTTTTAATTGGATACAGCAATTATGATCCTATCAGGAGTAATATGTTTCAATCAGACACTTGAGTTAAAAAAAAAGTTTCATAAAATATTTCCCAGAAATGTTAACGTACTTACTCATAAATGCTTTTACAAGAAGCTATACTGTAACGATTTTTTTTTTTTTAAAAGACAAAATTTTAGTAGATTATGGGAAAAGATCGCTATATGGCTTACATTAATGAACTCTGCAGTGTTAAGACAGATATAAATAGAATTCTGGAACATCTACTTACATTCACACTGTATCACATCTAAATTAAACTGCTGAATTGCTCCCATGCTTATTTGTTTTAATTCATTGTCCAGTAGCATCTGCATTAGGGATGTTGAAAGATGCTGGCAGGCTGACATGCAAGCTGTCTGGGCCACTTTCCCCTAGTAGGAAGAGCAACAGGTCTTAAGATAGAAACAAATGATACGTCACTACAGAACGGCTTATCTGATTTGATTTTAATATACACTCAAAGTTTTAATGATGCAGGACTTAGATCACACTCACTGTTATTTCTTTGACCTGTTAGCTTTGTTTCTATTAAATCAATCAGGGAACTAAATTAAATATACGTTAAAGCAATTATTGATATTTCTTCCAGAAATCCAACAATCTTCACAAATACAAGGACATTTCCAAAATAATAACAATGTAAGTTGCTGAAGCCTATGAACAGCTTTGTGAATTTATTTTATTTTTTTTACCCAAGCAGAATAAGAGCAACAATGTAATGAAAATCAACATGCTGCATATTTTTAATAATAGCCAGTAAAAAAACTCCAAACTTTACATAAACCAAAACCATTGCTTTCAGTTGGGACATTTCTCATAGCAGCTCATGCTAATTATTGGCACTTCAATTGCTTGAATTCCATCTCAAAACTTGTTGCTAAATTATTTAAAATATTCACGCTTATCCATTATTTTTCAGGTGCTTAATAAATCAACGTTGTCAGTAATCAACTACTTACAAAATGAAATGTAGCCCTCTGCTGTACAAAATAGAAATAATTTTCCAATCACAGTCTAGTCAGTAACATTTCTCTTTATGATGTATATGTAATTGAGACAAATAATCTTCCAAACATAAGACCAATAGCAAAGCACAAAAGCAGACGTTAATTTTATAAATTATTTAAAATTTAGTAAGAGAAAAATTGAAAGACATGGAAATTCTACCTTAAAATTAAGAAAATCAATTAGGACCAGATACCTGATCGGATGGCACCATTTTGTTTACAGCACTGCAATATGTTAGAGCAGAACGATCTTATCTTTCAAATGCAATTATATGAATCTCTGTAGTTTAATGTACTTATTAAACCATGCTTTTCAACTGATGTTTATGTTATAATACGTATTGAAACACAGATAACTATTAACACGCTGACATGAAGGAAATCGTAACTACGTAAGACCCCTGCTGGAGCACACACCGCTATCATTTCACTTATATCCATCAGTACGGTGATGACACCTGCCCTCTAAAACAGTGGTTGCCCAGCTGCTTTCTGCAAAATCAGGTTGTTCAATTCACTGTTGACTCACAGAAACACATTTAGGCAATAAAATTATAAGGATAGACAGCAGTTCACTGTCCCAAAAAGTTTGGAAAGTTCTGCTTCAACATCTGAAGAGCCACATCTTGTCCTTAATAAAACAACTTGCTCATACAATTGAATTTTCATGTATAAATGAAGCAAATTTGTCCCCAAGTATTTTGTACTTTAAAAATCCATTCTTTGTTAAAACATAATTAAAATGTTCACTCTCCTCACATGTCACACTGAAATATTAAATGGCTTTTGCTAATACCTCTTTAGCATTAGGACACCTTGAACTGTTAGGAGCTTAATATCTAAAATGAGATGTCAGTTTCTTAATTGAAAATCTCAGAAAAGCAAACAACATTTTTGACCAAAATAGATGAACTGACAACAAGGAATGTAAGAAACAATGCAAGAACAGCATGCTTAAAAGTCTCCCAAGCCCAATGGTAATTACACTGGGAGACATGCAGCTCTATTCCCCAAGCAGAGTAATATCAACATGAAAGGAAAAAAAGGAAAGAGGAAAAAAAAAGGGGGGGGGGGCAGGAAGGAGGTGAGAACGGGAATCAATGGGCCACAGTTCATTTCATTATAGTGTAGTAGATTTGAAATACTTAATGGAAATGCCATTTTGATTTAATGGAACAACTAGTGTATCTCTGTTTAATGTACTGCTCCATCAAATCAGCTCCATGTCCTATTTATGCTGCCACTATAATGTAATAAAAGTTCAACGAGACTAATAGGTTGCCAAGAAACATTTTAACATTCAGTTTATTTTATATGCACACAATGTGCACTCCTCTATTCTTTTAAATAAAAGACAGAATTTTACATTTCTAACAAGCATCTGTAGTTAATTGTTAATTCTGGCAAATATCAATAGTACTGGAGCACAAGATAATGGTTACAATAAAAAAATGACATGGTAAAAGCCACTTGGACTTTAAAGAAGTATCAATACATTTATGTCTAATGTTTATTTTACAATTCCATAAAATGGAAACATCCTAACATTTAAACTATTTCCAACTATGTAACATGAACTACAGGCTTATTGTTCACACAATGTAACAACAAATTATAGAAGTTTACTATACACAGTTGGTACTTACTCAATACAATAACTCGATTTTCTTAAATTAGAGAAAAAAATGAAGCTATGCATGTCAAGAAAAATGCTGAATTTTAACTGAGAGCAATGTGAACTTTACTGTTATCCTCTTCAAAATTCAATGCTTCCCAGTTCAGATTACATTGGGTGTACAATATTCAGAAAAGAATGAAATTCAAATTTGTTTGACAAGTGAGATCTAGTTAAAAATCTCTCTCCAAATTTCCACCATCCACCAATTAATAAATTCCTTGCCATTTTTCATAATGCATTTTGAAGAGGTAATTTAAGTATTTGTGAACATAACAATAATGTGTTTCTTTTCCAGAATTAAACAAATCTCAGGTTAGTTTAAAAACATTCTTGACGTTCATTATTTGTCAGTTTGGGTTTTTTTAATCACTATTATTTTTTTAAGGGGGGGTGGCTGTGGTTACTGTATCTAGTAATTAAATACCTCTATTCATTAGCATGCAGAGATTCAGTAGGCTTCTCACATTCGCTCCAGTTGCCTCCCATTTGGAGACACCACTATTCTCTCTGCTGTGCCTATGCTAATTGTCGCTATCTACAAAATCTATTCTTCCACTGAACCAATGTAAAGTTTAAGAAACAAGGACCCTATTCTATAAGCAAAACCACCTGCTAACAGTGTTAAAGGCGACTGTTTTTCACCCAGCCTTCACATTTTGCTGAAATACAAGTTTGTAAAAAGAGAAAACCCTTAGACAAACTTCTTATATTTCAAAGGAGCTTGTAAAGAGAATCTGCTGACATATTAAATCCTTTTTATAGGACCCAAAAGCTTTTCTCCTAAGAACAATTGTAGTAGAGAGACATTTGGCTCCTCGGAAATTCCCAAAGGGTCAGCCACATGCATCCTTCCATGGCACCTTCGCAGTACTGCTAAGGCCCACGCTAGCCGTCTCAAAAGCAGCTTTCATCATTCACTATGGTGTCAGTCAATATGATTTATGGACTGAATTCAACAAAGTCAAAGCATATAGAATGAAAAATATGACTACAATCTGCTAATTTGTTTTGTATTGAGCCACTTAGGAGTCAAAGACCTGATGTCAGGCTGAGACCAGCGACACAATTAACGGGCCAGTGACAGATTCATCCATCCTCCCTGCAAGGCTGTGCCAATCAAAGACAGCATGAAGCAGCATTTGGAGATATCGGTAAGAAAATCCATTCTCTAAGTAGCCTGTGGAGGCTGTTGATTGACATTTTTTGAAAATAGTTGCAGAAAATCACCACCTTTTTACCCTCACTGCAAGCTGTGAAATTAGGCTTTTGCTGCCAATCACAGAAACAATAAGATAACACAAACTGCTATCCTCAGTATAAAAGGAAAAAACAAAAAACCTATCTGTTAAATCTAAGAAGTTATAGCTGAAGAATTGATGTAATAATATGAAACTATATAATGAAAAAATTTCTGAAAATGTAAAGAAATTAAACACACAGATTTTAGCAGTCATAACAACTAAAGCATGGTATTACTTAACATCAGGACTAAAATCCAACTTTGGAACTACTTACAAAAACCAAATATATTAAAAAACACTAATAGAATTTCAGACTAATTTCTTCTTCCAGTCTCTGCCCCAAATCTACTGAAAATATTCCAAAACATCTACTTGAAAGTAATATGTAACTGTTACTTTTCAATATTCTTTTCCAAAGAGATGTCCAATATTAACTTTGTACAGACAAAACACATATCTAGAATAAAACTTCAACTAATTCTAAACTTAGATTAAAAACACTTATATACACCCTCTACAATTTCAAGTTAACTGGTCTGAAAATAAAGGGTATGATTTTTCTTTAACTGTCCAAAATAAAAAAAAAAAAAGCAGGTCTTCAATAACACATTTGATAATCCAATTATTTAATGAGATTAATAGCTATATAATGAAATTTTAATTTGCTTTTTCATTCAAAGTATCAAGTGGCTATAAACTGCACTATGAACTTAAACGGGATGTAAAAGAACCTGAAAACAGCAACAATCTCAGATGACTAAATTATTGTGAATTTAGAAAAAAGAATCATTAAAAGCTGCATGACTTACAAATTATAATCTTCCAAAAGCAATGCAGCCTCTGTGCCCTGCATCTCTGAAATTCTGCTACTGCTTGGTGGTGACATAATCAGCACGCTGACACCTATTCAACATTAACTGGAAATATTTCTACACAAAATACTCAGTATTCCTTGTGCTCATGACACTTATTAGCTTGATAGTTCAAAATGAGGCTTAGCATTCAAATCATAGAATGTCCATTGGAACGAGTGTCATCTAGTCTGGCCTCCTATTTGGAGTAGGACTATTGCCAACAGTAGTTCAGATCTTTGTCCTTCTTTCTGGCTGAGCCTTCAAAACAACTGAGGACGGGAATTCCACAGCCTCTCTGGGCAACCCCCTCCATCACTGCACTACTCTCTTAATGCATTTTTTTTTCCCCTAATGTCAAAGCTTTATCTCCCAAGCTTCTACCTGTGACCACAGCCACACGTGAATTTGTCAGTTCTACCAAGAAGAGTTTGGGCCCATCACCCTTGTATCTCTCCTTTAAGAGGTTGTAGGCTGCCACTAGGCCTCTCCCCAGCCTTCTCTTTAACGGACTAAATAATCCACCTCTCTAAACCTCCATTTGAAACTCATGTTCTCCAGGCTTCTAACAACTTGGAAGCCCACTGCTAGATCCTCTCTCCAGATCAAAGAGCTACTACTCAGCAATTGCTTTCCACACTGTAGCAATGAACAGGGCTATTCCCACACTGTGTACTCTAAGTGCCTTATACATTTGTTCACTTAAATAGCAAACAGCACAGCGTACATTTGTTCACTTAAGCAGTGTACAACAAGATTCAAACACATTAGAGTTATTAGAAAAAAATCAGTAGAAGTTCAGAAATTCAGTATTCAGAAGCCACATTTAACAGAATGATATTAATTGCAACATTTTCATTATCATGGAAGTGCTTAGACCAAATCAAAATAAACTTCTTATACAAAAATTGATGACCTGAAAATAATCAGGGCCTGGAAGAATTCTTAAATGCATTCCATCATCATCTTAAAAAAAAAAAAAAAAAAAAATGAGCACCCACATTCCCTTGACTCCAGGCAGATGCAGCAAAGAAACTATGGAACTTTCACCGGTTCTTATTCTGTTACGTCATTGTACCCTTATTCTGTATGCATGCCTCATAGCTGCATTTTGATACCCGACCTCTCTTCCAAAAGGTCTCTTCATCTCCTCTAAATTATCTCATTTGGGATGCCAGGCACACCCCACCAACCTTCTGCAAGTTTTTTAGGGCTCCTGTTGTCCAAGTGTATGAAAGGCCAATGTTAGTCATTAACCTGATCCCTGCATGCAACTACACAAGGAATGCAGCAAGTCATCAGTGAAACAGAAGGGTCTTTTTATCAAACGATTAAAAATTGAAGCAATAAGCCTGCAGGCAGTTCATAGTTTTTCAGTTCACATGCTTTTTCTTCATCTTGCATCTACTTACCGACATAGCCGCATGGTCATTGTTGTTATTCTGAGAAGGAAACCAGTAAGGCAATCAAAACAAAAAAATTAAGATGTACTGTCAACATCGAGAAAAAAAAAAAAAAAAAAAAA
>WHYT01017477.1:876317-903317 GCA_009806455.1 Tetrax tetrax | reverse complement strand
GAAAAAAAAAAAAAAAAAAAAGAATAAAAAATTGGTAGCAATAAAAGTAAAAGCTTTCAAAAGAACAATTACAGCTACATAATTCCTTAACTTTTTTTTTTAAACCTATGAACTTATAGAGTATTTTTTGAGGTATAACAAAGAGATTATAATTTAAATGATACTAATTTGGTAATAAAATGTTTTTCTGTAATAAGGAACTGTATGCCAAAATATGAAAGTAGCAAATTTCCAATGAAGAAGCGTTTGTGTATCAACAGCCTTTCCAGAAAGTTTTCATTATAACAAATCATATATTCCAAAATACTTAGGTTAAAAAAATAAATGCCATGTTTACTGTCTTGGCTTACAGAAGCTATCTGTACATTTTAGCATACTTCATTCAAGTAAGACTTAGAATGGCTTAGGACAGCAAGAACTTAAATGTAACATGACTCATTAATAATTTTTAACATAAATCTAATGGTAATATAAATGGAAGGTGAAATAAAGCTATTTTATTTTCCAAAACTACTTCTTAAGTACAGTTCACAAACACAGAGGAGAAAGATAAGAAGTAAAATTTAGCAGTAAGAAAAAAAGCCTCAGAGACACAAGACATTTCCAGTGATTCAGTGGAGATATCGGACCCCAACTAATTTGTGCCTTGAAGTGTGCACATTCAGTAAAATTGAGGTAATGGTCTATCTTATTGAGATCTCTAATGTTCCAATAAAAATAATACAAATTGCATAAAACAGATATGTAACATAAGATGTATTTTTTTAAAGTTCTGTCTACATTGGTACAGAAATACTTCAGTATAGCCCCACATGGATGCACATAAGGAGACACATTTCTGTGCGTTTCCACAGCTTACACACACAGCTAAAATAAAACAAGACTCTAACAACAGGAACTCAATGATTGCAACAAAAAAATTGTTAAAGAACATACCATAACACTTCTACAGAAAGACCAGAGTTTGAAATAATATCAAAGAGGAAGTCAGTGACCCTTGAACGAGACTATAGAGAACTGGTGTGGCCAACTAGTGCCCTCTAACATGATCAGATACGCTAAGAGAAAAGATTCCTCTACTTGGCCTGCTCTTTTCATTACAAAAATTATGTCCACTAGCAAGGACTTTTGTTCTTTGATTTCTAATTACAGAAAAGGTTCTGAGAAACTATTTTGAGCAGTAGAATGTTTCTTCCAGCCACACAGAAATTATGATGGAAATGACACTGTGACATTAATGGAATAATCCATTAATGAAAATTAACACTAAAATTATTCCAAACCATAACTATGGCACATGAGAATCCAGCTTTGTTTAGCATTCCAAAGTACTATTTTAATAAGCTATGGAACCTAGTTTTGGGCTTATCTTTGAAAATGCTTTTACCGTAATTTTTTTTTCTTAATGAAAATAACTTACTATTACAAATGTAACCATATTCAGCATAATGAAACTGTACAGACATTTTCATATAACCTTTGCAGCTGATCCACAACACTGATAGGACCGTATGTTTCTACAATTGGCCAAGCCAGAATAGGAAGTGATACACAAGGTAAGCAAAAAATTACAAGAACCCTCTTGCCAGACCAGATTGGTCATCCACGTAGTTAGTTCTACATCTTGCCTGTCACCTGACCAGAGTTTGAAATTACAGAATAAAGTCTTCATAGGAATTAGCTTCCTCCAAAGGTTGATTTGTGCCCCCAGGCATGTGTTTCTATTCCTTTCACACTTTTCAAGTCCTAATGCCACAGCTGCATCTTTCCATCTGTTTTAACACATTACTTTGTTCTGTCCGCGGCTCATTTACTAACAACTATATCACTACATATGTTCATGACAGACTTCTGTACATCCTTCTCTAGAAGCTGCACACCTCTTAACTGCTATTTGCATACAGCTATTGAGGAGCAGTGTCATTTGTTCACACTGCTTTGTATGTTAAGTTACAATTAATTTAACTATCTAACAAACTTGCTATTCTTATCAAAAATCGCTAAACTGATTTGGCACAGAAGCACATGCCTCACACACCACATTCATATCAGTATTATGTGATACATTTTGAGTGGCTTATGCCTTTGAGTCAGTAAAAAAGAGACTGAAGAATCACAGCTGCTTCACACATGATTTGGAAGACCAGACAAGCCCACTATGCCAACAACTTCAACACCATGCTGTACATGTAAACAAATTATCTTTTTCTTCCAATTTGGACCCTCAAAACATTCTGTACATTGAGAACTTATTATTTATGGGCATTGCATGTGGGTAAAACACTCAGACATCAGTGTGACAGTAGCAACCAAGGTGAAGCTGATGAAAAGCAGACGTAGCTTGAAAGACTTACTGAAGTTACTCCAGACCTATAAAGCTATAAACTATTATGATGATGAATCAAACTATAAATAGTCTTTTTTTTTTTTGTCTTAAAGCAAGGGGAAATCAGACAAAAGAACATAACAATTAGTACATAAAACAGGTTAACAGAACCCTTTTGCCTGGGACAAAATAATACAGCATATATTTAAACAAGGATTCTTTCCAGTGAGGGTCAGTTAACTAGCATAAAATTATTTGTTATGATCAAAACTATTTAGCTACAAACAACCTTAGAGAATCCAAGACCTCCACAATCTCACACACAAAGACAGGATTTGCACTGATTCTGCATTGCCTGAATCAATGCATGTATACACAGAACCAATACGGCTAATTAAAAAGGCCACCTGATGCTCTAGAAAATTGCATGAGTTCTTACACTATCAGTAAATTAGCTGTTGTTAATATTACTAAAGTATTTGAAAGTATTTTCTAAGTAGTACCATGGGTAAGCATTATCAACATACTGAAACACATCTCAAAGTACATCTGTATTGAAAAAAAATTTAAAAACACATCTGCCAGCATGTACACAATTCAAAAATAACATATATGTTCAAAATATTAGTATTTTAAAATAAAATAATGCTCCAAGAGTTTGGAATTAAACTTAATTTTGAACACTTACAGGTAAATGAGTAAAAACTTGAAATGTGCTTCTTAAAAAGTTAATAAGGTCCATTAAGTAACCACTGGCTCTTCCATCTGATTCAGACATTGTCCAATCATAGTCAGCAATCTGAATAAATTCATCTATTTTTTGGTTAAGTTTTGTATATATTTCTCCTTCTGCAGCATGCCTTGCATCCTGAAAATAAATCCAACATACGCAATTGTCAGAATTCTAAAATATCATTAGAATGCAGATAAAATTATATTCATCAATGAAACTGAAGTCTTGTCCTTTTCTTAGATTCAAAAATATTTTAACTTCTGTCTTACAATAAATCTGAAGTTGTGAGTTTTTAAACACTCCCATGATGTATACTATAAGTGTGTCTATAGCAGAATATGCCTACAGAATAATCTAATTTCTCAGAGACGAATGAAAGTTATTTGAATATGGAAACAAAGCAATTGCTTTACTCTCTTCACAATAATCACCTCTAATTCAGCCTTACAAATTTATCAACCCTGACACAAAGTTTCTTTGCTCTCTTTCACAAAGAAAACAACAAAAAACCCTAATTATTTTATCTATTATGGCTGAAGGTCCAGCAATCATAGTTTTTACGTAATTAATGTCTTAAAGCTGCACATCTAAAGAATAGTCATAATTTCTCACCCTCCTTTAAATATCCTAATCATGACACACTGTGATTCAGAGCACTCCTCTACTTCCTCCCATCCCTACTTTTTGTTCCCACCACCCAGATTCTACTTTTAGCAACAGTAAAGAGGTGAAGTCTAGCATTTACCATGAAGGGAATTGACAATGGTATTTAACTGCCTTATTTGTTTAGGAGACATCCTCATAGCTGCAATTGGATCCATGGACAGATGCTTGGTAAGGTGTACCTTGCTGGAAAGGCATGCTTTGGCAAGCCTGGAGTTTAAAGATACTTGATAAATTCTATTTCTAATTGGGGCTCAACATGAAACTTTCTTCACTAATCTTCAGAAATAATTCAAGACATATATTTAAATTAAAGTGAAGCGCTGAAGGTTTTTAGAGAGTCAAAATAGGCTGGATATACTCAAATAACACAAAAGCAGATTAAATTCCCATCGCTAGTTTCCTCTGGGAGCAAGCAGTCCAAAACCAGGACATTTCTTGAAAGATGTAAATAGAAAAGGCAAAAACAGAAAAAAAAAGAAAAAAAAATAAAAATCAAAGTGATCTGAGCTTAAAGGTGGCATCACATTGAGTGTGTCAAATTTATTCTTCCATAAGGCCCGAGGCTATGAGGCACTTCAGGAGGAATGAGAAAGCATATGGCCCTGCCATGTCGAGATATTAAAGTATAATTCCCTAAAAATAGCATTTTTACTTCCAAACCAACTTGTGAAAAGCCTCCACTGAACAACTCTTCCAATCCAACACATAAGAATCTAGCAACTTCTTAACATGTCAAATAAAGGAAGATTCTTTCATCCACAGTTTTGTAGATGGCTATGGCTATGAAAACTTCAATTAAGGTCAAGTCTATATCTAAAGTTTCTAATTAACAATGAAACCTCAGTTTCAAAAATCTATAATGACAGGACTTGCAAATATATCTGCTTAGGTTTAGTGCAATTCCTTGGGTTTTTTTGTTTGCTTGGGGGTTCTTTTATCATCTTTACCAGTTAAGATGATTTATTGGCAGTGGCAAGACTAGTCCTTCAGTTTTTGTTCCTGGAAGACAGTTTTTTGCTATCTTTTATTTTGCTTTGGTTACTGGGTTACAACTGTATAGCATGCCATCAGTAATTTAAGCAAGGAGCGTTGCTCTGTTCCCCAAGATAACTGCGAACAGCCAACCAATGGGATTTCAAACACAGAAGTTCCTTCTGAGAAGCAGCGTTGTGAATCCCATTCACAAGTCAAGAAAGAATGAGTTAGCATTCTGATGCAATTCTGATGACAGAATTGCATCAAAACCTTTTTGAAAGCTCACCAGATTTTCTCCCATTATAAAAGTGAAAAGGGCAAACGATGTGGTTTTGTTAAATGGTTTTTTTTCCTCAGATGATGTCCTGAAGCCCTGCGCCGTGTTTGATGCAGTGTATCTGCTTCTCTGATAGCCATTACACAGTTAATGCTGAGACCCTGGGCTCAAAAACTTCTGTCAACTAGATCTGCAAAGACACCTATTTAGGTTTAGAGTAACTGCTGATTTAAACAAAAGGAAAACAATATCCATGCAAAGCTGGAAAATATGGCTATAAATATTTAAAGCGACACAAATTTTTACTATGGTAAAATGAAATAAGTTTTGGTTCATCGGTTTGGTTTGGGGTTTTTTTGTTTTTTTGGGGTTTTTTTTTTGTTTGTTTTTGTTTTGTTTTGTTTTTAAAATTTCCACCCATGTGAAACTGCTTGGAGAGTTTGAAGGATATCTTAAAATCAGATCTTATATACAAAAATAAAAATAGAAAAACAGCCCTCTAAAACAGTAGCTGTGAAATAGGTCTGAAGGCTTTTATTAAAAAAATAAAGTGTAGACGTACATATAGGATCATCTCATCAAATGTATATGTGATCAATGCTGCTAATAAAATGAGCTTTCTGACCACTCAGAAAGAATGAAGGTGACATGATTTGCCACCAGGAGATGAATTTAATAATAGTAGAACATACCAAACTCTGTGAAGGCCCAGTTGGGGAACTGCAAGCAGTTTTTCATTAAAATAGAGAGGGGAAAAAAAAAAAAAGGAGGGATTAAGAAGAAAAGAATTTTCTACTATAAGTGGAGAACGTTGTGCTAACAAGTTCTCTAGGGAAAGAGACAGGAGAGAAATCATTTAAAAAATATTATGTGTTTGTCAGCATTCATTCTGTATTTTTCCAAAGTGCATAGACACTGAGCTCAGTAAACACAGATATAATATTCTGTGATTCCCTCCAATAGCACCTAGATAGTTTATATGATACTAAAACATAACTTACAGTATAAGGAATCAGCACAAAATATAATGCAAACTTTAAACTGCATTTATGAAATGAAATTCAAGGACAAAGAACATCTTACCTCTTAATGAAATCAAAGACTATGGCTGTATTAAGTGTTTTGTTTGAATGTTAAAATGATTATAGATTGACCTTACATCAAGATATCCATAGATATGCAAATTCAAAGGCACACATGCACTACTGGTACACAACAAGCAAACTATGCAGCCTGACAGGGACAGGGCAAAATTAGTAAAACTACGGGTAGGGCAATGGTAATGTAACTGCAGTTGCTAGGCCAGAACCCTTCTGTCTTGCCTTACTCATTAAATACCTCGCAAAAGGAATGGAGAACAAGTCTTACGAGGAGGGGCTGAGGGAACTGGGATTGGTTAGTCTGGAGAAGAGGAGACTGAGGGGAGACTTCATTGCTCTCTACAACTGCCTGAAAGGAGGCTGTAGTGAGGTGGGTGTTGGTCTCTTCTCCCAAGTAACTAGCGATAGGACGAGAGGAAATGGCCTCAAGTTGCATCAGAGGAGGTTTAGATTGGATGTCAGGAAAAATTTCTTTACTGAAAGAGTGGTCAAGCATTGGAACAGGCTGCCCAAGGAAGTGGTGGAGTCACTCTGCCTGGACATGTTCAAAAAATGTGTAGACATGGCACTTTGGGACATGGTTTAGTAGCCATGGTGGCACTGGGCTAATGGTTGGACTTGATGATCTTAAGGGTTTTTTTCCAGCCTTAATGATTCTATTCTATTCTAAAACTAATGACAGTTAATGGGAAAATTGTTAGCAATCAACTAGAAATAAAAAATGTCTTGCAATGATGATGTCTCATTACACCTCACCCATCTTTTAACATCTACGCCACAGGGGATATTATAATAGGATAGAGTACATACGGCATCATGAGAAAAAATGATGTACAGAAAGCAGAACTATTCTCAATAGGATTAGTCCTCTTTATCCCATAAATACAAAAAATCACTCTCCTTTGTTTCAGTGTACACTGAAAACCCCTCAAATATCTAAAGCTCAAGTTGCAGCTGCTTTGTAATCCCTCATTTCTTTTTGTTTGGTTTTGTTTCACTTTCAAAAAATTCTGTATAGAAGCCCCAAGTGACTAAGAAGGCAATGCACCGGCTGAATTAACGGCACAAGGTAAACTATGCAAGATTACTCTTCTGTGATAATGTTTTCTTCAGAAAGAAAATTCCAAACCACCCAGCAAGCACATACATGTTTCTGTTCTAAACCAAAAAAGCTACTTGGCTAGACTCTGTCAATTAAATAATTTCTACCATATTTTATGTATATGAATATCACAACTTGATTCTTCGATGTACACAACTATCTGGTGCTTCAAAGAAGTACCTGGTGCTTAACCACCATCAGAGCACCTTCAGGTCTCTAATATCTCTACACCTGTCCCCAGTGCCACCGCACACAAGGGTTTCTGGTGTAGAGCCATTCAGTGGCCCGAGACCAAACCATCTTTGCAGTCAGCATAGCTAGTCCAGCTGCTGAGATCTTGCTGTAGAACTTGCTAGGGTCATTATGACATAAACCAGCGTGAGTAAGGATCAGAATTTTGACTAATTTATCTTAGGGATAACCTCAGTCACATTGAGTTACCTGACATTATGTGTATGAGTTGTCTTCAGCAATTTTATTTTTACATGCAGGTTTCTCATTAACAACATATGTGTCTGCCTTACAGCTGAAAAAAGACTAAGGCTTTTTGAGCAATATTGTGGAGAGGGACTTCACAGACAAGGGTATCGTTTTTGCTCTGCCAAGGACATCAGATCTGACTACACAAGTCGCTTAGTATTTTCGCTTTAGTTTCCTCTTTTGAAAATCCTCCAGAATTTTTGTATAGACAAATGCAAGAACAACTAGGAGAACTTAACTTACTAATGAGATAACGAGCCATATATAGAAAGAAAACTACAACATTTTTTATTTTAGGATTATTTTACACTCAGCTTACAAAACTTGACATGCTAGCTCTTGAAATTACAATTGTCTATGCTGAGTATGTATCATCACTGATTTACTTTAGTTTTTTTGAGATATAAACTCACATACTTCTGCCACTTCTGAAAAATGTCAGCGAAAACACATTTGTGTTGCATAAGCAGTTGCCATACATTAGAAACAGTTAAGTTCCCAGTGATCATTTTAATAAGTATTATTCTCTATATAAATCTAAAGGACATGTAAATAAAATATGAATTTTAAAATTTATAAATGAGTAATTTATGCTTTGTAGCACATTCTTAATTTTGCTTTTTTTATTACTAAGTTAGACAATTTGAAAATATGCTACAAAATATTTCTACTGTAGAATAAAACCAAATAAATAACACAAACATTTTAGATTAAACTAGCTGTTTTGCTTGATTGCATTCAGAATGGGAAGATGTTACACAAAGCCTGATCTATTGAAAGCTTCTGGTGCACTCAAGCTCAGTTTATTTTGTAACTTAACAAAAGATGCATCTGAAAGAGATGCATCTGAAATAAAATAATGATACTTCTCAAGTACTGACATATTTCAGATCATATCATAACAAAAGACAGTCTTTATTTGCTCAGTGCTACAACTGAATTCTTATAGTTCAGAACTGTTTTAGAGTCAAAAATGAGTAAGCACACAGCTTTGCCCTCACATTTTTTTTTTGTTTTAAAATGCTTCATTTATAGTGATTTTAATGTAAGTTTTCAGACACAGTCATATAACAGATGACATATACCGTACCTTAAATGTAGAAAGTCCATAAAGTCTTGCAGTGTGAACAGTTACTTGTGAAATATTTGTAATGTTAGATATAAAATCCTCAAGGTATTTACAAGCTTGTTCCAGGTGTGTTGTGTTTATGATGATTTGAACAAGCTACAAAAGACAAAAAATTCTTGTAAAAATCCTTTTTGTATCACCCATTGTAATTTGATTTTGTAAACAGTTACTTCTTTCAGCAACGATGCTACTAGAAATTAATCACAGTATTTCAGGTTACCACTTATTCTCTGTTAGTTTTCAAGTTTAGTTTCAAATACTACTAAGGAATAATACTACGCTTTACATAAAATGATGCCATTTTAAAAATTAAGACTGCAGACAGCTACTCAGTGAAATAAATCCAATTAGTATTTTAGAATTAAAAAGGGAAAGTAAATGAAAATAGACTGCCAAAAGGAAATAACTAATTTGTACCATTAAAATAATTTTTTAAAAATTACTGCTATTAAAAAAATATTTCACAAAATTGCCTGCAGAATGATGCATTCTGAAGTCAGGAAATTTCAAAATTGACAACAAGGTTGTCAACTCCTACCTCCCTCCAACAATGGTAACAATCTGCTTGTACATTATATAGATGCTTTTATATGCAGGGCCTGCATTTGCGTTCAGTTCAAGAGTTATGCAATGTAAATAACGCATACTAACTGAAATACCAGTGTATTATATCTTCATTCTCACTGCATACTGTTTTAGTGTACAGTAATGGAATGCTTGATAAAATAAGTTCTCTCTTTTTAACATTTTTCTCATAAAATATCCTCAAAAATATTCCTGTACCAATTTCAAAAACAGAAAACTACATCTCACAAAAATCTTACGGCTTGTTTTACTAATATGGTAATATACGATTTATAGAACTTTTTCCTCATAATCATCATCTTGATTTCATCTATACAAGAGGTTCTTGCAGTTTAAAAAAAAAACAACACTTAATATGACAAAACACTGCTCTAACCACAACAGTCTAAGTCCTTCTCAGCATGTTTCAGTAGGTACCTGCTGTCTCCTGACACTGCATGTACATGCAGTGAATGTTCATACTGATTCGCTGTCTCACCTGGTCTTAATCAGGCCAACAAACAAACTAAGCCAAGAACCTCAACGAAGAAACAACATGCACAAACCTACCAAAATATTTTAATTGCAATTACTATAGAAAAAGTTTCATGTGTTAGAGTGAACTTCAGATTTTAGATCTTTTATTTTTATAGGATGAAGAAGAAACTCAACAGTGTGCTACTAATTGCTAGACAGGAGCAGAACATGTGAACCATGCTCTGTATGCAACCAAAGAATTAAGAGTCTTTGGCTTATGTCTTGCAAATCTCTGTTAATCATTCAGGAGAGAGAACTCTTTCATTGTCTTCAAAAGGCGTCCCTCTGTAAATATACTCCAAACTAGACCCAACACTGTATTGTCTTATTTATGTGACAGATATTGATGCTTTCTTGTACTTAATCTTTCACCTCTTTAAATTTTATATTTTAAAGTAAATGCTACTTGTTTTTCTTAATACCATGGTATATCTACATTTACAAGAATAATGTCAGCACTAATTGTCTTAAAAAACACAGTTTTGAGTATTTTTTTATAACTTACCTCAGTTAAACCTATATGAGGTTTTTTAATTAGGTTCTGTAAACAACTGCTTAGAGTTCTTGTAAGCAGCAAATTTGTAGATTTTCTGAGCATATCATCTATTTCTGTTGAGCTGAAAAAAAAATGTTTATTTTTATAACTATTCTGTACATGGTAATACTTTGAGAGTAATACTTAATATTTTTATTTTTCCCTGTAAAGGGAACTTTTCATGTTAAGAATTCCCTATGTGCATTTAATTTCTGGTTGCTCCAAGTCCTCAGTGATCTAACACACAGAACACCTCTTTCAATTACCAAATTATCCATTAACTGAATTTCAACACTAAAGCAAAACCTGTTATTTTTAGATTTTGGACATGTTTATTGACACAGCAGTTCAGGAAGAGTAATTTGTGGGTTTTAATGAGTTACTAAGGAGGTCAACATGCACTCATTAGTATGTGTAAATTATAAACAGTATCAATTAAGAATGTGTGAAAGCGAGTAATTTACATCTTTAACAGTGAAGAAGTGGGTGACTGGCCAGGAATACCTTCCAGATTTCAGATCTATGAATGTTATTTTATGTAATAAAAACTAAGCTTTTGAAGGCCACAAGAGTAAAGGGAATGGAAGAACTGTGATGTATTCCATCAGAAAAAGGTGGAATGGACGAGGAAATGAGGATGCAGACAGCATGTTTTGTTGCAGGATAAATTATTGCTAAGGAAACTCAAAGCACTGAGAAGGGAAATATCATTTGAAGTAACCAGAAACGCTACACAATTATTTCTGATATGGTCAGTATCAAAGTATATTTTTTAAATCTTACATGCTTTGTTAAATAAAATATCTAGAGCCAGTCAATATTTTCTAAAAATCCTAGCATGTTTTAGACAGCTTACCATGCCAAAGTACCTTAACCATAGAGACATACACATAATGTATACAGCATATACACACATATGAAATATATGCTACAGCACTGGGAATCATAGATTAAACATAAAGAATTATATACGTAAATGATGAAACAAGCAAGTTAGCATGTACATAAGAAAATATATATTTAAAAGTAATGTATATTTTTAGGTCATCTGGAAGTTACAGACTGCTTTATAGTGACATTGCTGATACTTTAAGCTTACCTGCGGTGAAGTGACTCTGAAAACTTAAGGCTTGCGTAAATAAATTCCTTAACTTGGATATAAATCTGAGGCACTGACTGAGACATTGGAAGTTTCTTTGGAAAGGATTGCTGTGAAAATAAAAGATAATACTATGTTACACTTGACGCTGATTCCAAGGAGAGCTTGGTATTAACTGCAACAAATAGAAAGCCCCTTAATGCTATCAATATTTTAATCTATCTTAAGATTTTCCAGTTTTCACTGAACACAAGCAGTGGTATGTGTTGGGTTGACTCCTGCATTGGTTTAAGTAGCTTATAAGCAAAACAGAACTTTATCACTTATTTAAATTACAATAAAATTTGGAAACTTCAATGTAATCTAAGGTACCTCTGTAGAAAGCAATTTACAAACACACCACTTTTTATCTGAATGAATAAGATAGATGTAAGTGTGATGAGAAGTTCAAAAATGCAAACTTTTTAAAAAAAAAAGTAGTGCAAAAAAAAAGGTTTTAGAAGCTCAATATGTCTGGGAAACATCTTGAGAATGTTTAGGCGTGTATATTTACTGTCATATATTTACTTTCTCTCAATGGTTCACAAAACCAAAGCAGTTTGAATTCTTCTCAAAAATGTGGATTAACACATGGGGAAATACTAGTGGTCTATAATACTAAAATCATACTTCTTACTTCAATTTTAAAGCTCATATTGTATTTGGCAGGACAAAAAGAAATAAATTCAATTACATCTACACATACCAAATAGGTATTTCTGCATTGAACACTAAATTTTTGAAATCTGCAAAACAATCAATTTTCTGTTTACTCTAGGACTAGTGAATGAGAAAAATAATTAACAACTGGTATCATTCCTGGAGAATTCAATTTCTCAAAAAAACCAAAAAACAACCCAACCATTAATCAACAGCAGCTCAACATTTGTGTATTGAAAAAACCACAACAAAAAAACCCTCAGATTACTTTGCAATTCTCCCAACCATACCTCTGTATTTAAGATTAGATGGTGTGAAAAATACGTGGTGGAAGTTCCAAGCTTTCATGTCATTTAAAAGCGATAGCAAACATTTTTTTAACAATAAAATTTACTTCAAATATGTGTTCATTTGATTTAAGCAACTAATTTTTACAGATAAAACAAGTGCTATTATATACAGCTACTTCAGATCATCACAATATTCTGTCAGCAGAGTTTCAGTCTCAACCTTCATATGTTCAATGACCTAAGAGAAGCAGTTCTTTATACTCTATGGTGTCTGGCCAATACAGGAGGACACAATGCTTTCTGTCTGATTATCAGAGTAGGCAGCAAGGGGGTAAAAAAAAAACAAACAACAAAACAAAAACAACCAAAACCAACAACAAAACACCCTTCCAAACCAAACAACAAACAAACAAAAAACCACCCCAGATACACAAGCCAACTGTTTCATTTCTGAATACAGAAAGGGAGTAAAATTAGATGATATAACCAAACCATGATAGTTTGGCACATTCAATCTACATAACAGAGTGCGGACAGATTGCAGTCAGATTGGATTTGCTATGTTAAACATCTAGTAGGTTCCGGTCATAATTCTGTCTAGTGTGCTGCAAGCAATTCCAATGATAAACTTACCTGTAAAATGTGAGCGTGATTCATCCTAACCTATAGTTAAAATGAGACACTCATGTTCGTCTCTTTTTATACTAGATGAAGAGAAACAGACATTTTCAAAGGTGAAATTCCCCTTAATCTGCAAAAGGCATCAAATAGAATTAGCCCTCTAGGGTTTCTATTTCTCTCTATCAACTACACAGGCTCCCTCAGCAACTAGCCTGAACTTACACATGTATTTTTAGTTTGGGTTTTTTTTTTTTTATTTAAGCACGAAACATAGATTAAATTAATCCACCCAATAGGATCTCCTAGTGCCTTATAGCCCAAGGCAACAACAGAGAGGTGAAATGGATGAGATTAACCAATGGAAGTGATGTTGGAGCATTTATAAAGTTTCCCTTCCACATGTATTCCTACTATCTAATAACACATAAGATAACACTTGCAGTCTTTCTTTTTGCAAGGACTCTTAATGATTCTTTCTCCTCTAGCTCACTGTCCAGTTTACAAAACTTTTAGGAACTCAATTGTCTTTAAGACTTCTGTCCCTTTGCTAAATTTGGTTGAAGTCAACTAAACTGCTACAAAAATTGCTAGGACACAAGCCAAAAAAACCAAACAAACCCAAAAAAACCCCCAAAAACCAAATCAATCTCAGCTTGCCTTATTTCTAAAATTTCTAACCATGTCCTTCTGCTTTACATACAGGTTGCAAAACTCTTTTCAGAGATATGTAGAAAATGTTATCCCTGCTTTACAGATGAATTAACAAGGACAGAGAGATGTGAAATGACTTACCAGTACCACACAGTTGGTCAGTGATAGAGTTGGGAACAGAATCCAACCCTATTTCCCAGCTTTACTCTCAAGCTCATCAGCCCAAAAACTAAGCAATAATAAGATTCTGCTCATAAAATAACTACAAAAAGTGCTAGTCACTATGAAACAGAAATCCCTCTCTGTGTCATAAACCAAAATGAAAATTGTTGGGTACAGAGAATACATTTCCCTTCTGGTGAAATAAGAACCAATGCTTTGTATTATATCATACATATATGTACCTACACGTGCCTACACAAGTAACGTCCACACATGCATGTTGATACATCAGACAGAGTGAGAGAGGCTAGCAGATGAGATTATTTAGTGCAAGTTAAAAATCCCTGCAGTTTATTAGCAAAATACGTCATGCTAAATTGTATTCCAACACGTTAAGGGATTTCCATTCTGTTTATCTTATTTTAGTATTACAATTGCTGAGTACATGAATTTGATGGAGGAAAGCATCCAGCAAGCACTCTGGAGCCTTAGTAAAAAATCAGCGTAAAACCCACCTTTAGTTTTTCATCTTCACTGGAATACTGTATTAATGAAATGCAGCTCTTACATTTGCCTGGTAAACCTCTGCTGAATCACAGAATTAGAGTATCTTTTTACTTTTGCAGGTATCTGTAGTGATGGATTGTGTATAAACCAGCTTCCCTCTACAACAGTTACTCCTACTGTCATATGGTTCTTAGATTTAGTTCCCCTCTATAGACTCCATAATGGGCCTGTTATTTCTTCATCGGTATTACCAAAACCATATTTGATTAGCAGAGCATATTAATCACTTTTCTGTGAAAGGAGTTTGCAGTGAAAGAATGGCTGAGACTATAAAAGATTCTCCTGTTGGAACGCTAATACAGTAGAATTATTTACAGTCCCTTCATGTTTATTTTGCTGCACACGCTCAAACATAAATAATTAGTTCTAAAAGTCATATAAAGTTAAAAATATAATTAAAAGTTGCTGTCTGTAACAGATCTCTGTTTTACACTTATTTTTACAACACTACGGCATATAATACACTGTGAGTTACTAAAACCAATGAGTTGCAACAAAATTTAAGTTAACTAATTAAAGATAGACTGTATTACAATTACATAAAGATTGTATCAATTAAAGTGTATTATTAATTTGTTTACAAAACAATGGGTTTCATTATTCACTCAAACATCAGAGCAAATGACTAAAGCTTTAATTTTTTTTTTTTTAATTACTGGATAATTACACACAAAGAAGGTGATTTAGCCTCTTAATCTACCTAGCTTTCCAAATTTTAATTACTTTTTAATTATAAAAATCATTATTGTCCCAAGTGTCCTTAATTGGATTTTGGCAAACTTTAACAACACTAAACTTTTCCTTACCTTATCAAGTTCTGGATCTTGAAATGGAAATTTGCTTGTAACTATCTTGTATTCCTCCTCATTTGCTACAGGAATAGGGCTGTAGTTGTCCACTTCAAAAATATCCCTGGTGAATTAGTTAATAAAGTGAAAAAAATTTAGGACATGTAATTTATAGACAGTATTTTCCAGTAAAAACATGTAAATTAATATAAATTTTACTACCACACTTCGGTGTGGTGCTTCAAAAAGTTATGAGCTGTAATCATTATAATTTCAGACATCCAAACTATTTTTAGATGAATTTCAAAGTACCTTGTATATGCTAACTCTTTATACAGTGCCTAATCACAGAGAAAAAACAGTTGAAAGCATTTTAATATGTATGACTCAAAGCATAATACAGTAAAGGAACTTCAGAGCAATTACTCCTGGGTAAATCATAATGTGATACTTGTTAATTATGGTAGCCTACACTTTGCCTACACTAAAACAGACATTCAGAGTGTCTCACTTAGGTACTACAGCTACATATATTCAATGGAGATGACTCAGAGAACTTCAACTAGGCACGTGGCCACAGCTTTATTAAGTATCCTCTGGACTCCTCTACTAGTCCATTGACTATACCAGGAATCTAGAGAGCACGAGAACCTTAGACACTAGATTTAACTGATCAATTTAATTTTAAGGTTTTCTATAATACAATGTAACTTTTTAATGGTAAACAATATCTGCACATTTAGATATCACACTCTTCTCTGCAAACAGGCTTTGGAGTACTGTCCCAAGTTGCCCTGTTCCCAGGTTTACATTTCACTCAATCAAATGATTCCAAGGAATACGTGGAAAGCAACCTGCACTAAACAAAAAACATGAAGATGTACTGGCAATGTCAGCAGTCTGTCAGGGAGATACACATATCACCTAACTGTAAGCATTAAGGCAACCTAAATTAGGAACCTAATGCTCTGTTGCAATAGCCTACAATGATGAGGTTCCTAACAAAGAAAATTTTTTTCTTTTCTCCATTAACTAAAGAACCAGTTCTCAATGGCTCCTCTTCTTGAAAATTAGTTACATGTGATGAATGCCTTAGTCCTACCTAATCTAAAATTCATATACAATACTGAATTAATAAATTCCTCCAGAATTTATTAAAAAATTAAAAAAACAAACAAACAAACAACAAAATTTAAGTTAAAAAAACAACTGAATAGATACAATACAAATACAATTATTTTTAAACACTAACCTGAACAATCCAGACCACTTTTTAAGAAGTGTTTCATTGTACTGGTCTCTAATCTCAAATAAAAGATCAAATAGTCGATTTACAGGAAAACCATAACCCTAAGGTATAAAAACAAATAAGTGGGTAATTTCAGAACACACTCAGTTCCTATGACAACAATTCAGGACTCAGAGTACACTTACTAGTCAATCTTGTCACTTCTATAGAACAAATTACAGTACTTTAAACACACTACTACAATTAGAAGATTAGATATCAAAGTCTTACCAAATAATTAATGCTATGCTTTCAGTTTTCAAGCAGAAATCTGTCTTATTTCTCTATAACATTTTAACTCGCTATTTATGCATACAACTAATCTTTTTTTTATCAGTCTGTTAAATGTTGTAAGAATACTTGTCAATGAAGTTTATTTGGTCTTTCAGCTAGAGAGCTAATGATAACTGGAATGCTATTCTTACTTAAGATCAGAAGTAAAGTATTTACAAAAGACAAAAATTACAAAGCTAACATTAATTTTGCATAGATATGAATAACCAGACTCTAGCTGAATAGCCCAGAATACATACCTTAAGTTGATAATACTGAAAAAGAGGAACCAAAGCAAGAAATACATATATTTTTAAAATATTATTGCATAATTTGGTTCTTGAATTGTATATATGACATCAGCGAAATCCAAAGCATTGCCCTTGCTCATCTAAAGGAAAAATTTTCCTCTTTGAATTTCAATTAAATTGCTAATATAATACATACCTGCAAAGTATCAGCAAATACTACAATGAGATTCTTCAGTTCCAGAACAAGGTCAGGATCACTGCAATATGACTGAAAGTGATAAAGTCTGGTTTTGTTAAAAGGATTTAAAATACGGGACATATGTTTACAAAGAATATTAGCACAGAAGGTTAAAATCTCCAGCCTTATCCCTTTACCTGACTGACTGCCTTAGTAAAAAACACACATCAAAATGCTTTGCTACATCAGCAGAGAGGTTTCCACACTAAGCCTAGGTCTAACTAGTACTAACTGTGCCACCTCGGACAGTTTCCCAACCGTATGGGGAAAACACTATAAAATACTTCCTAAATAAGTACACATTACAAATTTGATGGTAAAAAGTCAAGACATTAAATTATTTACTCTACTAAATTACTGCAATGTGATTTTCAGATGTGGAGTCATACAACAAAGGCTTTCACCTCAGCTTCATTATTTGAAATACTTGATAAGGTAAAAAAAATTTATAATGAAATAATTTTAAGCAATGTGACAATATAGTATATAGTATTGGTTAAAAGACTATATATGTCTGTTTCATCTTTCTTTAATTTTTGCTCTTGGCATACTTTAATAGAGTTTGGTTTACAACACCTCATAAGACAACATACACTTATCTAAACTTTAGTCTGTGCTAGGATAATGTTAGAGATTGTGATACATCTGGTTTTGATTGGAGTTATGCATTTTTAGAAGAAATAGTCATCAACTACATTACAAGATATTGAAGAGTTCTTTAGAGACTACATTACTTTTACTCCTTAAATTACCATATTCTTACATGAGTGAACAAATCCATACACAGCCAATTCACTTGCAAAGTATTTAGCTTTGAAAAATGCTGAATATATCTCAATTTATCCCAGTCCTCTAAAATGAATTTTAAAAATATGAGAACATCTCATGTACCACTGATCAGTAAAGGTTCTATGTTAAAACTATAGTTGCAATCTAACTTTTTCCTCATTTTTCCTCAGTATGTATGAAATGTAAAATACTCCTCCAATTAAAGACCAATTGTAATAAAAAGAATATTGCATAGAGGAACTGCTTCTGGCAAACATGAAAAAAAGAAAGATAAAACTTTTCTATTTTTTCTGATAGTAAAAGTTATACCAATAATAAACTCTGAAGTAATCTACTATCGGTCAGTCAGAGTCAACAAGGGTATTCCACTGGTTTTCACAGAGGAATAAGAAATAGCATGCAGCTATTCAGCAGCTTTGTAAATAAGGCAGAAATGTCACTTTAGGAAAACACACTATGAACGTACTGAAATACTCAGCTGATACAGAATTACAATCTAACATCTGTGAAAATTTTTCTAATACCTTTACTTCAACATAAACATATTACCACTGTAGCACTGAAGAGATAGCTCCAAGGGGTTTGTGGTAGAGTTTATTTTGGAAACACAGCATTTGGAATGATAATTAGGAACTATTTCCTGGTGGTGCTTTCAGTGCTGAACTATTCAATCTGATCTAATGAAGAGGTCAGTTGAGACTAATGAGGAAGGATTGCAATAATAACAGCAGATTAACTCTGCATATTCTAAACTGCTGGACTAAGAGAAGGTTTGGAAGACCCAGTGAGTTGTAAATCAGTGGAGGATTATGCAAATAGCCCATGGCTGCGGATCACAGCCTGATACTGTTGGGAAAAACAAAAGCTTGGCAGGCTCCCACTCAAATCTGAGCAATTTTTAATCACAACGAAAAGAAAACATGAGAGAAGTGTAATTTTAAACTTTGTTACTATCCTAGCTTTAAATATACAGAGCTCTGAAGCAACAGGATTTAAAGTGCAATACTGGTAAGACTTCTCACTTACTGAATGTGTTCTAAGAACAGCAATGATCTTGGAAAGGGCCATGTTCCAGAGTTCATCGGTGTATGTTCTAGTTACCAATCCTTGGGTTACATGTAAAATGTGGTCTTCTACTACAAAGAACCTAAAACAAATAATACTTAAATTATTAAGTTATTTTCTAATATTAGAGCAAATTATACTATTTCACACAAAAGTGTAGTCAAACCCTTCCCCACTCAATCAGTGACACTTTGGCAGGTTTGGTGTTCTGCTTTGCCCAGCATGAAGTCAAAAAGTGAAAAGTGTTTCATGCCAGCTGGAGCCCAGGCTGCTGGAGGGTCCTTGTGGGGCACCGTAAGGGTAGGATCTGGATGATCTTCCCTGCTCAGATCCAGCAACCACCACTCGCATGTTTTGTGCGGAAACTGAATCTTACAGAAGAAAGTTTTTGGACAATGAGAGAACAGAGAGTGAATTAAGAATCAATATAGTAAAACTGAAATAAATCTCCTTTTAAAAAACTTACCCTACAATTTGACTGAAGTATCTTCTATAGCCTTCTACTGTTTCATGCTTTCAGTGAAAAAGAAAACAAGTTTATAAATAAAAATACCACTAAGTATTAGGTACAACCTAAGTCAATGGAAAAACAAAAGTACTGGTTACCATGCTTGACTGCGGCTGCAGAACTAATCTTGCTTGTTTCCTTCTTTGTTTTCTGTAGTAATTTTCAAATATTTCTCCATCACCCTAAAACAAGACAAAATTAGTAAAAACAAGAACATTGTCTCAGTATGAAAAAGATACTTCTTGAAGTAAAGGTAAAATTCTCTTAAACTAAGCCACATATTTTGCATTTGTTCCACATGTAAACCTTCAGCTGGCACTAGCAAAGTTTTGTATGCATGAAATACGCAGAAATAATCTTATTTTTTAAAAAGTAGCTACAGAATGTACTGTAAATAAAAATTCTGCTCATGTGCCTAAATTTTGTCAAACAATATGCATTTTAAGCAATATTTGGTTTTAAACTGCAGTTTTCAGAGTATCTTAGTATTTATAGACAAAGCATATTATTACCCAGTACTCTATAACTAAAATTCATTGTCTCCTAAAACATTTCTCTAGGTTATTCATGAAACTAATTGCATTGTAAAGTTAAGTTACAGAAATGTTTCAGTGAATATATGATACATCTGAACACTGCCTGCATCAGCTTTGCTTGAGAAAAAAACCACAAGGTTTATTTAATACTTGTTTAGTCTCTTTGGAATTGTAAGTATAAGTACTGTGGATTTGGATTTTTCTCCTATCACAGTCCTCAAAAGTACAATGACCCCTGTGCCTAATGATTATATTGTGAGGAATTCAAGTGACATCCTACCCATCTCATTAAGATGACCATTCAGTAGAAACCATCTGTCCATTTGAAATCAGTGCTACATTGACTCATCTACCTACTGAACGCAATGTAATTTGTATGCAAGCAGAATAAAGCAGCTTAGCATTTGTAAGATTTATTTTTACTCCATGAGCCTATTATTAGCCAATGCTATTTAGAATTCCATTACTTGGGCTTCCAAGAATCTTCAAATCAAATTATTACAGAGATTGTATATTACTAAGCCATGGTTACTTCATAAGATATAATAAAGTTTAAATGTAGTATTTTAAGTTCATAATGAATATTTCATCCTATTTAGAAATAATGCCAACCTAAAAAAAAATCTACAAGTAAGAAAAGAGACGTGGCTTAAAAACAAACAAAAAAACCCCACTTGAAACTGAAATGCACATTTACTAGAACACTTTTTTGTTGCAGCAGAACTTTACACAGCGTGCTCTAATTCACACTACCACGTACTGATCAAACATACTAACCATTCACCTCCAGCCCAAATATTCAATGCAGTTTTCAGATGCACAAAGCCATTATTGAATTCTGCTTCCAATGACAAATCTCTACTTAGTCCTCACACAAGTGAAAGAGTAGCTGCTCTTCTCAAATCCACAGCAAAAATGGAGATGTAAAATATCTCATGATTATTTATAGAGCTTGCTGTCCTATGCAATCAAGATCAGCAATTCAGGCATATCAACTTTTTTAAACAGATGTTCTAAAGCTATCAGCGGAATACAGCAACAACTCTGATGATCTGCTCACTGAATAAACAAAGTAAAGGAAAGATAAAATATACTGAAGCAATGCATTTGTTTCGCCAGTTTCCAGAAATTTGTGAGTTTAAATCAAGAGAAATAATAAATTAGTTCATATTGGGTTATAAATTCTAGGAATATTGCTCATATATCAAGTGTCGTTTCACATCAAAGTTACATTTATTTTATACTGCTATGTATTTTTTAGTTAAAAGGTACATGCCAAAAGGATAAAGGGTGTTTTCATCAGAATTTAAATATATAGCATCTCACATACTAGATGGGCTAAAAAAAGGTCTTTATATATATATATTTCCCAGAAGTTTCTAGTCTAACAAAAGATTACTAGTTAATAAATACAGTCTATGTTTGGTATTTATGAATCTAGCAATCACAAGCTATGTAGTATTCTGAGGTACATAAAATCCTGCTTTCTTCTTCAATATGATGAAATAGAGTAGAAAATTTCTGTCCTGTGTAAAAATATAATATTTTCTACAACTTTGTAGCAGAGAGTGAATTCACTAAGAAGGTGACATTTGCTGTGAGATAAGTCCTTGATATAGAAATGTAATGAATAGCCATCTGGTATCAACTCCCCCCATTGTTGTCATAATGAAATTCTCTAAACTCCAAAAGAGATGGTTTACAACAGAAGGTAAACAAGAAGGATTCCAAGAAGTGGTTGCACAACTCTTCATAATGCTATTATGGCTTATTAATCGGATGACGTTGGCAGGAGAGATAGAACCCCTGTTCTGAAGACATCAACAACTCATTTTTTTGATATCAGAGAGCACTCTAAGTTGTTTTCTGTCTCCAGTAATTTTGGAAGCTGGCAAACTTTCTGTGCAAACCCAAAGAGCACATCCTTGGATCAAGGATCCAACATCATGATCTCTGTCAAAGTGAGTAACACAATCCCATATTACTTTTAAATGCCATCTATCAATTTTACTTCCTTTATTATACTACAGGAAGAATAAGCAGATGTTGTCAACTGCTGTATTTAACTTTACACATTCTTTTTTCTATGTTATTTCATACTTATTTCCCCTGTAACAAGAAACTGTCCACTCTTGTTTTTAATAGTTCTGGCAGCAAATATTTGCGTATAGAGAACGTTTAGAGGAACTGCAAAAGTGCTGATACCACTATTGAGGCAAACATGCATATTTTACATATATTCTTAAGAAGACTGATGTAATTAATGTCTTGATGTGTGCCATTTATTATGTAAATAAAATAAAACACGCAGTTGTGCCCTGAGTATTTATACTCTACCCATCTCAGCTGGTTCATCCAGAACTACTGCTACTAGAAGCACTATGCTTGCTTGGGAACTATTAGAGTACAAAAAATACAAAAATGAACATTCAACTTCAAAAAGTAAAGTATTGTTTTGAAGTCACCTTAATACATACCAAAACTGAGTAGATGTGCAAACATCTATAGACTGGAGAAAAATCTACAAGATCTTGAGCAGTTAAAACCTGAAGAAAGAAAGGAAAAATTAAAGTATATAATCTGCAAAATGTGATACATAATCAACAGAACTTGTCCACTTAATAAATACTTCATAAGACATCTTACGGGAAGAATTATCCCTTCTTTTTAAATTCTGGTTTACTACCCTTAATTTCATAACTGCTCAACTTTGTTTTTTAAAAAAATTGAGATTTAGGGGAGAATTAGTAGTTCAACGTTAGTAGACTGATGAATCTAAAGTTCAGACGAATATGGAAATACATTGGGGTTGAATACAAAAGCACGACCAAATTGGGAGCAGCAAAAGCCAACTCTGTTGATAGGTTTTATGGCTACTGAAACTACTGTTTTCACAGAAAGTGGTAGAAGGAGTTTGCTTTAACAACTTGAAAAGTAACTGCATCAGCCCTTTTGCCAGTAATTTCAGGACCCAAAAAATGGATGAGTTCTATTACAAAAGAGTAAATTAATTGCTTGACTTCCCTGCCTTTGTATCACAGTACCAGATTTTATTTGTGTTATGAGACCAGACTCCTTTCACTGTGTTTTCAGAGCACCAGATTTAAAGGTCTAAATACTCGCTGTTTTATTGAGCTTATGAATATGGAGTATTTGGTAGCTGAAAGAGTTCTAGCACAAGCTGAAATCCTCAACACACAAATGCTGGCTTTAGCAACAGCAGAATATTCCAGTAAGCCACATATCACTTACAGTGGGCAGATACTGTATAACATGCAAATTACAACTAAATTGCAGAATAATTACAAGTTTTATCCAATTGAACTTCTCCAAACATGATGCTAAAGCTAGCATTAATGTAACTAGTATTTTGGCACTATTTTTTTTTGCCCTAAAATGATGATCTGGACTTGTGTCCCTTGAAGGTGTTTTCTAGTCCTTTCTATCGTTGACCATCTATAGACCACGTACTGCAAGTTGTGTTCAATAAACCGACAAAATTAAATTCAAATAAGACATACTGATTTAGTAAAAAATTACCTCTTCTTCATGTTCATCATCATCTTCAAACGTTCGCTTCAACGTAATTTCATTCTTGGATTCCAAAATTCTGCTTCTAGCAAAATGCATATTCCGACCATAGTGTACATTATTCTGTTTCTGAAGAGTGGTACTAAAGGTTTTCTGCTGTTGTGCCTGTTTTAAAAGTAGTACCAATAAGGATATACTCATCACTGGTGAGTATATGCTATGACATAAAAAACAGGTGGTGCTATCAAACACACACCAGTATAACTGCGAGACGTATCCTCAGCCTATACCAACGGTTTTGTCCTTTATCGATTCAGGGTGATGAATTAGTTCAATAGGTAACTTCTGCATAGTTTTTTCCCTAATCCCCAGAATGCAATTTTAAAGGTAGAAAAAATGTTAGTCATCTGTAATTTTCCTGATCATAAATGACAAACAGAGAATCAATATTTAAATGAAGTACAGTTAGCACAGTTTCCAGCCATTTGTTTAGCTGCAGAAACCAAATGCACTATATTGTCCTTACTATTGAAAGAAATGCAACAAGGTAGCACAGAATAATCTCACAATTAAGTTTCATTTATAATAATCAGTGCTGCATTTTACAAGAACCTTAAGTGACAAAATGGCAACCCAACCTGAACTCTGCCCAACAAAAAGTCAAATGAAAACTTGACTTACTCCCCAAATAAATTTTAAAAGCATTAACTGCTTTAAAGCTTGCCCCGCACCAGTGCTTTGAAGTGGCAGTTCCTTCCTTTCCCAGAGAGGAAGGACACAGATACAAATTTGGAAGGAAAATTGATGCTACTGAGGTGTTTTGCTGCTGCTTCCTGTGTTAGCCAGGGACTACTAGAATTGACAACTTCATATCCAGCAAAAGAAACTATCCATTGTGTTAGCAAGCATTTCACAGCTCTTCATCTTTACTCAAAGATCTATGTGATGACTATAATCCTTAGACAAATTTTTTGAGCTAATCTGAGTCTGATAACAGGACTGAAGTCATCCTGTTAGATTGGCATACCTGTTTCATGGCAGTTTCCCCAATTCTGTCAGAATGCTTTCGAATACTCTCTAAGAAATCCTTGAGATCTGACATGGATATTTCTTTTATTTCTTCACGCAGTTTTGGAAGATTTTCAATCATTATCTGGCAAAAACGGTATTGGCTAACTCTAGGAAGATACAGGTTTTCTAGCTGTTCCATTGTTTTTAAAGCAGAATAATATCTACAAAGAGAGTAAAATCAAATTATGCAGCTTCTTATCAAATTTTAATAAAACATCTTGTTTATCAAATACAGGATATCAATATCATACATGCAATCAATATATAGCTAATGAAACTACTCTGTTCTTAGGAAAGTTTGGGAAAAAAAAAAAACAAAAAAAACAGTGAACTGTTAGAGTGACTCAGTCAAGCAAAAATTTTAAGTAGGTTCCTATGGTATTAGCTGTTCTGATAAATAGTTTCCTAACGCCACATGGAGCATCTTGCAGAATGGAGTCACAGCATTTAACTTCCCTTCTAGATGGAATTTATTAGGGTTTTTTATGAATTCTTTTCCCTGAAACACAAATTGCCAATCAATGAAAAAAAAATTTGGAAAAGTGTGCCTGTATGCACCTACCTTTGTTAGGTATATGTGAACATACACACACACACACACCCCCACCCTCTTTCCACCATCCTTAGCTGGAAAAAACATGTATACACTTATCTCAAGCAATATTTTTTTCCAGCAGTATATCATATTTTGCTGTAAACTACATATCTATTTGCTGTTCTCAATAAATACAGTATATCCCACCAAGAAAATGACTACTTTGAACAAGCATTAACGTCAGAGAGTTTAAAAAAAAAAAAGTAAACAAAGACCATAATTTTTGCTATTCTTCCACATTCTGTTAGCCTACAGAGTACTTGTAGCAGAAATAGGAAAGATAAGGCCTGAGAGGAGGAAAAAATGAAAGACCAAGAAATACTTCCTCTCACGTGCACACACTATGCAGATTTTGTACAATACATTTGTAACTGTGTTGTGAAATTTTACATAAGGGATAATGAGTTTAAAGAAACACACAAGTTAAAACTAAGCATAAAAAGATTAAAAGTTATTTAACTATAAAATAAATAAAAACAGAAAGACTCAAACAATTTTGACAACAGAAAGCTACCAAATACTGAGACACCAACTCTATCCATTACTATAGTTATTTCCTTGTCTTCACTCTCAATCTCACAGGTAACAGGGGTTGGGGGGCCAAGACTTACTTGCTAAAACTATCTATCAGCTTCAGGCCTGTAGCATATAAATAAAATTTTGATGCTTTCAGTTGATTTAGGGAAATATTTAAATATGTAAATTTTAATAGGGGGAAATTAGTTTTCCATGCTTCCTCTTATAATCAGTAGAGAAATGAACATCACAAAGAGGTGATTCAGAGCTGAGTTAGTCCTCTATGCCTGTTCTGGAAGTCAACACTCTTCTCTGTTTAATTTTCAAATGTCATACAGGCTTCTAAGGCAGAATGCTTGGGAAAATTTTTACTTTATTGAAAAGATGAAGCAAAACAGAAGTGGGACAATTCTGAGATCGACAGCTGAACTAAGAAGGCAATAAACAGAAACATCACAAATCTGTGATTTCAACAACATTTTAAAGAGAGATACAGGAGACAGGTTAAACATGAATGGGACAGCAGTTAGTTGGAGATGTGACAATAACTTTCCTTTGCACCGTATTCTTACCAGCCACTCAGACTAAGAGACTTTTGGAAAAATGCATTTAGTTTTGCCTATTATAAGGAATCAAAGCCTTCTAGCTTGGTCTTGAATGGGAGAAGTAGAAAAACTGAGATCAGGCTGAGTTAATTTGCTGTTAGTTCCAACCCTTTCTTTCCACAAGTACAGAGTAATATCCTTAGCCTATTTTTAGCTTTTCATATTATAACCCTAGTTCTTCCTTCTTCCTGAAAGTCCTACACAATCAGTATTCGAAAATTCTCAAATCATTTTGAAAGGGAAAAGCTGAATACGAGCAAAGTCCCTTCAAATGTTCAAGAAAACCTGGAAAAGTGTCCTTTCCAGTTCTTTTGCTTCTGGATATTACTTTGCAGATATAGTGAGTAAACACTTTCAAACTGAAACAGAATTCAAGCTGCTGGCTCCCCTTCTGTACATAAGCAGTAATAAATTATTTATATATTATTATTAT
>WHYT01017477.1:850766-876297 GCA_009806455.1 Tetrax tetrax | reverse complement strand
ATTATTATATATATATTTATAACAAGAAGTTATAACTTCTTGTTCCATTCTGAAACAAACACATTGTTCTGAATTTTCTCAATCAAGACATTTCTAAGCTAGCAGTTCAGCATAGCTGGAGGATGAAAAAAATCTTCTCCTTTATTCCAGAACACAACCACTTTCAGGAGACCGCAAATAAAGAGGTTTCAAGTGTAAATTAGGAGCTTTTGTTTATTATATACTTGATTTATACAAAATATACATAAGGCAATGGGAATGTTGCAGATAAGAAGGGGTCTGGGGGTTTTATGTGTGTGGGTTTTGTTTTTTTTTTTTAAATAGTAAATGACCAAGAGTGCCACATGGTGAGACTTCTGGGGAATAAAACCATAATAGCATCAAAATAGTATAAAAGGTTTTTATTTAAATTATATGGATCAGCTTATCAGAACACTGTTAGTTCATCTGGAAGGTTTTTGACTGCTGTCTCTAAGATCAGAATTAACATAATCCATTTTAAATCCATTCTAGAGTCCCTTACTAATTACATATATAGGGACCTCAGGACCTTGCACTTTTAACATCTGTTCTGATAAAGCACTGAAGTCTTATCAATTTGAAGGTCATCTGCAGGTCAGCATTTAAACTAAAAAGTTGTGCATATAATTTTATTGAATGATTTATTTGTATATTTTGCTTTAAAAACACTCCATAGATTTAACTCAATGTTGAAGATTTTGACAACACTATTAGTTCCTATCATATATTACCAATCATATAAGGTAAAGATTGCCCATTTGACTATAAATGAGTTAAAGAAGTACCTTCAATGTTTTTTTTAATAAATAAATATAGCAGTCCTCTGTCTATTCTTCTGAGCTAATCTTGCAAGAATATGTTCCCCTATGCAAAATTCATTATGTAAGCTTTGAAATTGAAGACAGAGGTTTGAAACACCAATAGAGACAAGACTGTCCAGAAGCGATCCATCTTGTCATCAGAACCAGAAAACTATAAGATGGATTTTACTAACATCTCCAAACAAAAGAAAAAAACGAAAACTTCTAAAACCAGCAAGAAGAAGGACTCGGGGTGGGGACACGGACACACACACCAATCCCCAAAAATCCCAATTTGAAACCCTATGTGAAAAACAAACAAACAAAAAATCTGTGGAATACTTTTCCATTTGTAATGATGTGATAGGAGATTTCTTTAAAAATAGAAATTATCAAAGTGACTTCTGAGAACGGTGAGAAAGAAAGCAGCTGACAGTTCACTATCAAATATGTATTTTGAAGGGCTTTTTTGCCAGACTCATGATACCTTTGGGAAGTATTGATTTGCAGTTGGTAAAATCCAGTGCTTCATTTTGACATGGTTCCAAACAAGGCAGAAAACCAAAACCAAATCACCACATTGGTTTTATCGATTCTGATATCTTTCCATATAGACATGGGTAGCACTAAATTATAACGTTTTCCCATTTGCACCCTTTATGCCTTCAGGTTTATTTGAATGCTTGGAAGGTTTAGGCAGAGCAAAGCTGCATAACTGTTTCAGTGAGACTTAGTAACCTAAATAACTAATCAACTCTGTCTTTCCCACAGTTCAGAAGAAAGCTTATAGTAAAGTCAGAAAACAAATGAAAGTCTTTCAGGGCAAGCAGCTCACTCTGAAAGACCATGCTCTTTCCTTAGTCCTCCTCACAGTAGATTCGAGAAGACTCAGCAACAACCCTGGCAGATTGATTTATTTCTTTTCATCATATGGCAAGTTTGGGATTTTTTTTTTTTTTTAAATCCTTATTGTGGAAGACGACTTGCAAAAACACCAGTTCTAATAATTCCCAATTAGACTACAATCTCTTGAAGCAGCTGGGAACTTTCTCCAGAGACACATACCATGATCCAAACACACAAGCCATGACAATAGAGTTGTATAAAATGTGTGATGATCTTAACTCCGACATAAAATTAAAGATCTAGGTAGTTCGATGTAAATGCATAGCCCCCACTAGATGTTCTGGAGAGCAGCTGAGAAACCACACTTCTCCCTTTTGCTTCCTCAGCTAAGACTTCAAACCCTCCGTAACTCTTTCTAGCCAACTGTGTCTGTTTAGAGCAGATTCCGCAGTTACTTCCTCTCACTACTATAGTTCTTGTCAACTTGTGTTATGCATGGCTCAGGAGACAGATAAATAGGATACAGAGCCTTTCACCTCTAGGTCATCAGTTCAAATGTAGCCCATGTTCATAGGAACCAAAAGTTGCCATCAAGAGATGGCTTCTTGGACTCCTCAGTAAACCTCCATTCCATCTGCATAAACCAGTGTGTATTCCAGACACAAAATCCTGAACTATCTTAAAAGTTGTCTGCTATGGAGAAAAGGAAATGGAATCCCAATCTTTATACTAAAATAACTATCTCCTAAAATATAGGATATCCACATTTTCTTCTTCCATTCCTTCAACCATCAGGAATGCTAGCTTTATTCATAGTGCAAGACTGTAAGACAATGGAATACTGAAAATATACTCTAAAAGGCCGCAAGCAGAGAAAAGAAAGCTTTGCTGCATTAACAAATCTCAGTGAAGATTTATAAGAAAAAAAAATTATCTTTGCCTAAAATAAACATTCCTCATTGTTTTGTTAAGACAGGGAATACGAACGCTCCTCTCCTCTCTCTGACTCTTCCAGGAAAGCTTCACAGCAAAACTTCGGAAGGTCAGTTTTGAAATTCCTTGTACCTGCGCACATCAGCTATCAGGTCTTCGCACTGATGTCCTTGCTATTGCTCAATCACTTAGCAATAAAGACCGGGATACACTCTTTGGATTCTTTCCCTGCAAAATCACACGGAAATTACCATTTGAATTAACTGCAAATTCCACAGGACAGCCACCTCTAGGCTGTATTACAGGGAACTGTAAGTCACAGGCAAAGTAGTAACTGTAGCGTAGTCTAATGAAAGAGATATCTGAGCTGGAGCAGTAGCCCGCAGCAGAGTCTAAACCTTCTGCACTCCATGTGATTTCAAGGTATGGTACATCAAAGCGATGGCATCTCCCCTCTCCCTTAGATCTTTTTATGGTATGACAATGACACGTCCAAACCCCTCAATTCAGTGCATCATCCTTTGACTTTTAAGACTTCCTGTCTAGCAACTTCCACAGGAAAATTACCAGGTCTGAATCTCCTAAAATAACAGAAATTTAGTTTTATATTTAATGAGTACTGATGATGTCTCAGAAAGCACATCAACCATCAGTGGACTGTATAAAACTAGTAGCGAACATGGAGTCAAAATGCTAAAAACCAACTGCAATTTAATCTCACCTAAATGATCTCTCCCTGATGACATGAGGAACTATAACTTCCCTTGCAGCTCTAAAACTGGGATGCTGCTTGTCTTGCCTGACAGAGCAATGCCAGAATGCAGGCCTTGATCCCAGTGTTTCCATATTTTCAACACACTAAACATAGCACACTCCACAGACCATCCTGCAGAAGGAAGCAGTGTGATTCAGACAGGACATTCTGCAGTTTGTTCTCTGACCAGAGTAGCAAGGGCACTGGACTGTTTACATCATTCTGCTGAGCTGTTCCAAGAGCACTGCAACTATGCGATGCCAGCCACTCCAAGCAGATGCCAAACCAGTGCCCCATTCAGAGGAAACAGGGCACAACAGTCAAGCTAGTAAGATGTACCAGACTGGTTCACATCTAGTAAGTTTTGATCATAAGAGACAGCATAGTCCCATAGCTGCTAGGTTCTTAAAGCTCTTATATTTCTGCAGAAGACCTCCCAGACAGCATGTGTGCACAGCTATCATGTAGCACATATGCCACTGCTGAAGGTGCATCAGATTTGCTACAATGCTGATGGATCTGATGTGTACAGTAGATCTGGTGTATTTTGGACATGTCTGGACATAGGCTTTAGAGCTGATTTATCCATATACAGTGGCCACTGTTGAAGGTTTTTACATGTCCAGCAGTATAGCAAGAGACAACAGTCCAGACAAACAGTCCAAAAGTAAATCTAGATTACACAGTAGCCCTGTAGACTAGTTGCAAATGGAACAGCCAGGTCCAGACAGATTTGTTTAGCAGGAGCTCACTGCAGTGGTGCCAGGTGCACAAAGAAGCAATGACCATGATCATGAATCCAGCAAGGGATAAGAGAGCAATCAGTGTGACTGAGACTGTATAAAAAGGAGGCAAGTATGAAGGTGGCAATGATGCTGCAGACATTGGGAAGAAGAAAACGGCAGGAGTGGTATTCCTGGGGTGAGTGTGCCCGAGGTGCAAGTCAGCAGCAGCAGCCCCAGTGCGACAGGATGCCAGCCATGGAGAGAGAACTGGGGATAGTGAGGTTACAGCAGCAGTGAGTGGCTGGCTGAGAAAATGGGAAGTGAAGACACAACAGAGGAAGGAGCAACTGGTCACGTACCAGTTAGAAACCATTATTCTAGTAATTTTTTTTTTTTTTAAACAAGTCAATTTGTCACAGAGGGGAAAAAGAACACCACAACATCTTTTCTGCACTTCATTCTCATAGTTCCATGCACACAAAAGATTAGCACAGAGATACTAGATAGGTCTGAAGAAAGATGCAAGGAGAGAAATGTCCTTTTTTCTTGTATTATGAATTTGATTTAAATACATAATTATAGATTAATCAGGTATTAATGTACTCTGCAAAGATTTTTACTCCCTAAGGATCTTATTATTCTTGCTTCTTAAATTGTCTTAAGTATTAAAACAATAATTCTACTTCACGTTTTACAATTTCACTGCATGTCATGCTTATTTAAGTAAACATTATTTTTCACGGCAATCACGAAGTGCCTAGAAGTTTTTATATTTAACACAACATTTGTTCACTTGCAGTACCATCCTTGAAACAGACAAGGTATTACTGAAACAAGACTATACGTACCAAACTACAAGACTTAGAATATTTACTTGTTGACATTAGCATTTGCTATTGTATCACTTTATCTACAAAAGTTGTAGTTTACTCATAGAAATAAGCTCACTTACCTTTTTACATTCATCTGTTCTTTTAGTTTGCTGTACATTTCCAGCACTGCATAAAAACAAGAAGATTAACCCATGGATCTTATTGTGGCTTTAGGTAATAGAAGAGGCACATATATACCGTAAAGGACAAAATAAATCATAGAAAAAGATATGCTAAATTTACCTTATTGAATTCCTACAGTAACATAAATGTGATAAAGCTTTTTTTAAAAAAAAAAAAAAGAATGCAGCTAAGAAAAAAGGAACTGAACTCTTAACAGCTTTTAAAGGAAAAAGAAATAAGATTAAACAAAACAGTAGACATTATATATATATATCAAGCATATTCATTCACTTACTACATACCATAACTTTATCTCCTTTACCAGTCTATGACCTATCTCCATTAAATGGAAACAGTACCACCTACTGTACTCAAAACAAGTCAACAACAAAACTTCACAGAGAAAAATTCTCCAATCTGTTTCACACCACTATCACGAACAGGATAAAATCCTTAGAGCTGTGTGCAATCCTACAATTTTACCTTTCTGAAACATCATTTAAAGTCCTTAGGTTTTATTTAAAAAAAAAAAAACAAATTGTAACAACAGACCTAAAAGTACAAAGTTGAAATACAATCATGAGTACTTTCCATAGAATTCAAACACTAAAAAACCACCCTCTTAAGCAACAAATTCCTTGTTTATCATATTAAAAATATGACTTCATTTAAAGCTACATGTGGCTACATTGTTTGTATCACTTACATCTGTGTCTCATTGTCTTCTCACAAAGTGGCATAATTGCTCTACGTCAAATATTGTAAGAGACATGGAATCTACATGTGGGTATCTTTTTAAAACTCATTAATTCTTTTGTTAAACTGGACATTACAGGACCACAACTTAAAAAATAAAATTATTTTGCATTTTGCCTATTTTGACTTACTTTATTTAGTTTACCATTATATTTAGCTGTAGGTCACTCACCTGGAAGACACAGTTGTAGTTTTTCCACAACTGTTGTAATATTCCGCTGCTGAACTCTACATCGGATGATTTCTTCTGTTTGGGCTATCACCTTAGAGATTAAAAAAAAAAAATAAAAAAATAAAAAAAAATCACAAATTATGCAAATACACTTAATTTGCTACAAATATTCATAATGCCCATATAGGAAGTACCATTTTCTCACCTCTTTCCCAGCATCCTGAAGCCTTCGGTTGGTATCAGTAACTTGGACCTTAAAAATAATTTCACCTTTGTTAGACAAATATGCATATATTGCCCTGATGTGACTGCTCACCCTTGTAATCAGATCATGCTTCATGAGAAACTTAGAACAAAGAAATGCAAATTCAAATTAACTCTACAGCTTGAACTTGAACTTTTGATCGCAAAGGGCTTTTGTTAACTTCAATTACTTATGACAGTTCTTTCTAACAGATTCTGTGGCAAACTTCTCAAATTTACTTGGGATTTTTGAACTTTCCTTGTTTCTGTAGGTCTGTCAAACAATTCAAATAATTGACCCAATTGACCACTGGTCCCTTTTTGATAACCTCAATGAGCTCTATGGGCCATTCATTGTCTGTAAAAAATGGTGATTGCATTTTATGGTAATTAAACATTCATACTTTGCTGAATGCAAACACTGGGTGGTTGATTAACATCAAACGTGGAAATCTCCAAACCACAGCAACATTTTAATGCTGCAGGTGCAGGCAAAGCTCAACCTCAGATTTTCCCACATAGTAAGTGACTCATTAGGTCATCATTATAAGGAAGCACATTCTAGTTTATTAAAAATCTCATTAATTTCTGAACAAAGATGCTCAATGACCTCATTGACGCTGTATTTGGTCTCTTGTTATCTGAATATCCTTTATATAATGCTCTTCTAATCATAACCTCTGATGAACTATGCTCATTCTGTCTGGTGTGCATATTTTGCTCTCAAAAGTGTAAAGAGAGCTAAAAGGGATGGATCTCATAATTCACTATTTTGCATTTTGATTTGGGAGTAAATCTTAGTTCTCGTTTCTAATGAAAACTACTAACTCCACCTGCTCTCCTACTCTTTAAGGTGTAAAGAAAAAATATTTTTCAAGCATAATTGCAGTATTTTTATTTCTCTAGTCAAGATTTTAAATTTTTCTAAGGTCTGACATATAAATACACGATTAAAAACAGAAAAAAAGACCTATGTAAGAAATATTGGTTTTACCATTTGTTGTTCTTTACCTTCTGAGAAAGCCTTTAAAAAGGACAAAATAATTTTGGTAACATTTTCTGAAAAAATACATTAAAAAATCAGAATTAGACTTAATAAAGTATTCAGGTTTGTAAATTTATATCACTGAATTAGGCAACACAGCTCTAATCACAAACCCCAAATAATCCATTTTTTAAAAATCATTGTAAAAGTCAGAGTTTATGTGTTAATCACTAAATTCTTAGTCTTCAGTAAAAGAGTCAAGTTTCTTTTAAATTCAAAGACAACGATATATGAAACTCTGAAAAACTAGTTCCTTACCTTTAATTTTTCTGCATCAGCCCTAACTTTAAGAAGTTCTGTAATAGCATCCACAAAGCCCTGATGGTGAAAATTGCACATCTTTTCTATCTCCCTGTCATGGTTACGTATGCAGGCATCTAGCTTTTCCATAAACCTCTGATGTGCATTTGGTTGGTCATCATATACAGACCTGTTAAATACAAATAAGAAAAATCAAAGTTTACTTTTTCATGCAAGGATCTTTATTGATATTTCTGTCTTAAAAAGAAAATAAAAGCATGCAAACTTGATGTTACAGTGGCATCATTTGTGATCCACTCCACCAAAACCAGCATTAAAAGAAAGAGATGGCGCAAAACTGAGAATTGAACCCAGCCCTTATGGCATTAATCCAGGTGCTTAACCAGTTACATCATGGTTGACCTGAGTCTCACTGGTCTGTTATTTATGCCCTAATGCTCAAATATGGGTACAAAAGAATCAGCTTCTCCAACCACCTCAAATAGCATGGATCGTTTTTCGACCAAATTCCGCTCTTTACCAAATATAAAGAAGTGCAAACATACAAGTTTGCTTTTCTGCTATTCCTAACATCAAAGTTATCCAACTAAATCAGCGTTGGACACTTCCAGCCAGAATGGCCAGAGTACTGTGCGGCAGCAGCCAGACTTCTGGCGGAAGGCAATCCCCAATGCTCCCTCCCTCCTCCTGTCCGCGCTCAACATCTCCCAAAGCAAAACCATCACATGCACATGCCTAAGGCTGCTACCTCAATAGGATCTAACTTTCAGGAACAGCTAAAATCAGGTCTTTTGGTTTATTTTACTAATTGTTTGAATAGTACACTTACAAACCTCAAGTAGGAAACATAACTCCTGGAAAAATGACCAGCGTAGCTTGTTGAGCTGTGTCAGAAATACAAAGCTGTGTGGAAAAATGCTCAAGCATGAGAGTGAACAAAGGAGCTGGGGCAATTTAAAGCTTTAGACTTTAGCAGAGGAAGCAAGAAAAGAGGTATTACAAAGACCTGTACTGGAAAACAAAGGTATGACATTTCCCAAGAATGGTAAGGCAACGGCAGTTTCAAAATTTGGTTAACTTGATATAGCAACAACAGCAAAGACAGGTAATTTTTGAAGCAGCTTTTCAGATAGAATAAGAATGCACCACAAGGATGATCTAGTCATACATATGCAAATATGTTTGTAAACTACAAGCATTCAGAAAAAACAGGATATAAAAAATTTTAAAATTGCCTTTTTTAGCCTCTAATTTCCTTTCATAATTACAATGTTTTATCCAGAAATCCATAAGGAGAAGTTGTTTTTAAAAAAAAAAATTAAAAATTTAAAAATCTTAAGATGAGAATCAAAAAACAAAAAAACCCAACAACAACAACAAAAAGGTTGATGTTCTAATGCCCACAGTGTTGCTTGTAGAAGTACAGTCTTAAGTTCAAGACCCAGGGAACAATCAGTCAAAGTCTCTAAAACTCTTGAGTAGAGAGAAAGTACTTCCCTACTGGTCTTCTCAGAGAAGTATGACTTCCCATATTCTTCTAGATCCTCTTTTGTAACCAGACAGCTGGGCTCTGTCAAGATCTGAGGTCATCATCACCCGTTCAACAAACCTATAGCTGAGTGTCTCACAAGAATTTGACCTTTCAAGGAAGAAAAGAGTATAGAAGACATTGAAAAGACTCTTGTAACCAGATTCTTCATCCTTTTTGAGTTCCTTTTGACCTTGGACAATATACTCAGAGAAGCAACTGAAGTTAGAGAAATGAGAAAAGTAATATGCTGCCCTACGTGTCGCAGGAAGAAAGCAAATTTCGGATAGCTTGCTTGCCATAGATATTTTTTCAGGGAAAAACCTGCTCAATAAAACATTCCTAGACTAACCCCTTTTCCTTACAATTGATAAGAAAGTAAGGCTATGGTACTGAAGGGTAAGCTCTTTCCTCCAAAGCGCACCAGGGGAAAATCCAAGGTTGTTGACCCATGAAGTGGTTCACAAAGGGAAAAATAGCCCTTACCCTTTCCACTACTGCAGTTTGAAATGACAGGTGGAAGGAGCAAATGTGCAACAGTCAGCCTCTCTTCCTGAGGTTCCTGTCAGACTGCCTGAAAGGAATCCCTCAAAGCTGCCCAGGATGACTGAGGTTTAAAGGGCTGTGGTGGAAGATCATGAGTGACCCACACCTGCCAGTGGGAAACACCTGCACCCACAGCCTGGCGCTGGCTGGAGAGAAAAGCAACTACCTGGCCTGGGAAAACAGAAAGGTGCAAGATACATAGTCAGCATTAAGTGAGCTCTCATTAGGCAACCTAATGTTCTGCATCTGAAGACATGGGGGGAAACATGTAGACCATATCACTGTTACCTGTAAAGAAATGGGGAAGGAATGAGAAAAAGCCTTAACAACTGATGATGTCATGCTCCAAATATACAGTACGAGCTGGTTACATGAGTGCTGCTCTGTCTCTGTAAGAAAAGGGTTGGCACTTTTGGAACTTACAGGGTGGATAGAGGGACATCCACTTGTCTCCAGAGTACCATTCCTTAAGAAGAAATAAAAAGATTAAGAGGACCAGAGGCATCAGATGGTGTCTTAGCAGACATCAGGTGTGCATGAGCTCCCCCTGAATGGGCTGGACTTGCCATCTACACTGCACTGGGTGCTAAAGCAAAAACCAGCAGAATGTTCAATTTATTACTCCTTCCTTGGGCCTTTCATTTAAGAGTAGAAAGAGTCTCCAATTTTACTTCTCCTTCCAATGTTCTCAAAGCGAAGTGAGCAAGGAGTATCACTATCACCAAGACAGGAGACTTCCGTTTATCACTGTGTACTCGTAACCGTAAGTTGTGTAACATAACCGTAAGTGAAAACAGTAGTAAAACACAGTAGATCAAATATACCGAAAATGAGAACAGGACAATAAAAAGATCGAGCAAGAAGAACTCCACACTTCAGTTTGTATCACCAAACTTTGTTTCACTGTCTTTTTGGACTTCATCATTGCCTGATGATTTTGGGGTATACAGTAGCTACAGTTCAGCATGGCTGTCTTGCTACCTTTTTATTGATTTCAGATCTGCCAACACTAGCAGACGTCATTAAAATACTGAAAGAGGAAAATAATTTGCGATCAGAAGATTTCTCTTTAAAATGTTATCAAACAATTCCAGACAACACAGCCAGAAATTCTGGAAGCATAAATGATGTAGCACAGGCAATACAAGCACGCACTGTCATAAAAATCAGTATTTGTTACTTTTTCTCAGTACTAAAGCTACTTATAATTCAGTTTAATGATGACAAATAACATATTGATTTATAGTTCTCAGGGTTATTATCACAATATTTAATTCAAAAATATTCAAGGAATAAATGTTTAAAACTGAGGAGGAAGAAATCAGTACCGTGTACGTCTCAACACACTGTCTTAACCACAAAATTAGCCTGCCTTATTAAAATAAGAGTTACTATTTTATGTTCTACATTACACTGTTTTCTGTAGGAATACTGATGAAATTATGATCTGTGATCTAAAACAGTATTTTGACAGAGCTCCTTAAGATTCACTAGTAGTATAAATTCCACATTATGCATCCATCACATGCGTAGACAGCTCCATCTTGTGGGAACAATAACAAATCAACCCTCTTCAGCACACTAGTGAAAAGGCTCCTAGGACAGAACTGCTTACCTTTAAAGAAAGAAATCATCACAGTATTTAAAAGAAATTCACACTTTGTATCACAACTCTTATCTAAGCATGACGTAAGAAGAGAAATTAAACAAGTTTACTAACTTTCTTAAGACACCGTACTCTTAGGATACTACACACGTGCTGTTCCAGAGGCTTCAGAATGAAGTCTGACCTAAAGCACCGTTTTTTTTCTCAAAACTGCAAACACAACCAAGGCAATGCACACCTGATTTACCCATTATGGAACATCACACATAGTACAATATGATTTATTTCTGATACTGAAGTTTATTTTCCATACACACATTTCAAAAATTACCCACATATATCTAAATAAAGTAATTGCTATCTTTGAACAATTATCTGAAGGTGTACATTTCAACAAGTTATGGCAACAGCAAGCAATCCTGATAGCAACTCTGTACTTTTCAGAGTTAAACTATCAGGCAGACAAATAACCATATTGCAGGATCTTGGATAGAGACATGGAATACTGAAATTACAAGACAAAATTAGCAGAATTTACAACACACACACACACACACAGAGAGTTCTGCTGGGAAGAGAATGAGGAAGTGGTAATCCTTCAAGATACATTTTTTCAGGAGACGACTACCGCATGCAACTACATCTACCCTAAAAATATCTCTCTTACTTTAAGTTGCTTCACATATGTCAGTGGGAAGTGTCATAAAAAGAGGCAAACATGCCTAGGCTATCAAAGAAATTTTACATGTGTAATATATAGTTCTTTCAATTTTTGTTTACGTTTATGTACTTCTGAATTAAAAACTCCAACGATCCTCTTCAGCCTTATGGGCCCCTGAAGTGGATGCTGGTGGTCTGAAATATACCACAAATCTGAACTGATCAAAACTGAAAGACACGATCCATTTGTATTACAGTTGCTTTCAACCTATGAATTATACAGCTACAGGAACCTGTAGACTACTAGTGGTTCATTCACACCATGAAACTCTGAAGAGTAAGCTTTTTCCCAGTATGAGTCTTCAAACCAGGAAAAAAAAAAAAAATTAAAACAAAAAAAAAAAAAGAGAGAAAATCACTGATGTCAGAGACAGAAGTTTGTATCTGATTTTGGCACTAAAAAAAACCCAAACCATAACACAACATACCATCTTAATTTTCATTCTGGAATGAGAGAACATTAACTTGAGTGACTAGCTAGACATCAGTACTGCGCATCAGTGACAGGGCAGGTACTATTTTCATTCCTAACTGATGTGGCAAGCAGGGCATCCATGAAGAGCAGAAGCAGAGCTGAAGGATTTTTCTGGTAATGGGTAGCAAGTTATTTGTTTGTATTTCCCAGAACTCTGTATATAGAGAGAGACTTCTTTTTCTGACTCATTTCAACAACTGGACAATATGAGTCATATTAATGCCAGTCTAGGTAAATACAAAATAGTGCAGAAAGTACTCGAAAGAGGAAAAAAATGAACAAGGAATAGTCAAAGACAGCTTAACCTAAAGGAGAAAGATGTCTCAGTCACTGGCTCAATTTTATTGCAATGGAGGTATTTTTATCTTGATCTTTTCTTAGCAACTGGGCTGAGGGAAGAAACACAAGCATAAACAGATTTGAATTCAGGCCTCAACAAAAAACAAAGGAGGACTTTCAGATATGCAACCATTTTCCAACTGAAGAAAATAAAACAAGGTTACTTTATACCATAAAAAAAACCTCCCTAAAATTTTTATTTTCAAAACGGAAACATGATATGAAAAATATGTAATAAGTCTCACAGCATTTTTTTTGTGTGTTTACATGCAAAAAATCTATTGAAGCACCAGAGGGCACCATTCTACGTACAAAAATACCAGCTGCAGAGTAGGCAAAAACGCTAAGCGCCAGAGAGCTAAAATTCAATCAAGAACCATAAAACCTAACCTGCCATGGATTCCATCTGACTCTTCACAAAACAATAATAATAATTTAAAAAACCCAATTATACTCAAATCATCTGATCCATGCTATAACAACAACTCTATACATTACCCTTATCAATTCCATGCATTATTGCTCTAAGGCATTATCATAGGTCTCTTCACAAATGGTTACAACACAGCTTCAAAAATATATTTCTGCTAAAATTTAATATAAATATTTTCTATGCATGCAATGAGGCTATGTGTCATTAAATGCCTGAATGCAAATGAGATTAAAAGAGGATCAGCATTTCACTAAGGCAGAGGGAAATAAAAAGCTCCAGGCCAAAAAAAAATAATAAACCTAGAAATTAATTTAATACATTGACTGGACTACTGGAAAGGTAGGCAAAGGAAGGTACATAGACTAGTAAATATAAAATGTGAATAGCCTAAAAATATTTTTAGAGTTCAACAAATACCCCAAATTTCCTTTTTCCCTCCTCATCCCCAGTCTTCACATCTATGTAATCTCCACAGTAGAAAATGAGAATAATGAGAAACCTAAACACAAACTCCCACCAAGTAGATTACAGTGGAAGTTAGCATGGAAAAGCGAATTGCAAGAGTACTCAGAATAAGAACCACAGTAATTCTGTTCCTTGTATCTATGGCAATAGCTGTAACTTTTCAATGCTAAGCAGAACTGCTCAGGTACTCAGCTTTCACGCAAAAATGAACTTTAAGAGTTTATTTTACTAAAAATAAAATCTCCATACTTTCATAAGAAAATAGTAATTCAGAAGATAATATGGATTCTTAGTTGGTGACAAATAATTCTGTCAATTAAAAATAATTACTAGAACTGTCTATTTGACAAAGAAAAAATATTTAACAAATCCCTTTTGGGTTTTAAAAAAAAAATCTATTATTTCTTGAAGGTTTGGGGGTTCAGTTTTTTGTGTATGTTTTTGTTTTTTTAAATAGGCAATTATTTAACTTTTAATTGCAACCCATATTCAGGAGAAACATCTCTGAGCTTATGGAGCATTACTGCAAATTTTTAGAGTGAACTACTACCTTCCTAGTAATTATTTATAATAATAGGTTCTAACAGCAGCAAAGACTCTTAAAACAGAAAATCTATTTTTAAAATAGCAAAAAAAAAAAAAAAGATAGAAAATAGAGAAAAAAATACCAATCTTTTTACAGGACAAAGTAGTTCCTTACTAATCACTTGCCACCTTCCACCATTTTCACACACCCCCAACCCATCCTGTTCTCTCCCATTTCTAGGGCAAATTGCAGGTTTCCCATCCCTGCATAAGTTGCCACAAAGTCTTTCATTTCCTGATTACACAAGACACATGAAGCAATTAAAAACTGCATACACACATTCCTTTCAGGGTACTGATAACCACTTAGTAAGTGCCAATCAGTTACATCTCCATGAATAGTGTGATGATTATGGGAATTACACATATCTGCACAATAGTTGTACAAGTTTGACACGGAACATAAGCCTGACCACACAAATTCCGAACTGCAAGGGATACAAGAGGAAAGTTTAATTTTTAGAACTTCAGATTTAGCACTGTGGGAAAAAAAAAAATAAAATAAAATTAACTGATCACTTCAATTAGTTCAACCAAGTCACAAAAAAACCCAAACCAAACCAAAACAAAAACCAAAAAACCTCACATACAATTTTAATTCAATTTTTCAAAGTAATACTTAAAACAAAACACAACACACACACTAATAAGCTAACTCACAAATGAAGAAACTGTGCTTGTGGAAAATCATGGTTTTAGAATTCATACCTTGCTAACAAAGTCAATTTTGTCCTAAGGCTAGAGACGCTCTCAACTAGCTCCCATACACACATTGCAAGAAGTGTCCCAGGAGATGTTTGTCCTCTCCCTCCATTTCTCATTTTATTAAAAAAAAAAAAAAAAGAGAGATGTTAAAGTTACAAATAAAATAATATTTACCATTCAAATTTGTGTTATGAGTTCTGTGGATCAATGTAAACACAAAATGCTGACCATCCAAATTAAGGTTCTGCCTTTAAAATAGATCTGTCATTGTGACTATAGCCATGGCATCCCTAACCATGATACTGTATCACACACTCCCTTTAAGCTGCAATTTCACAGGAAACACTGCAGAAACGTCCTTTGTCCTACAATATACAAAGATATTTTCTGTTTACATAAACTGCAAACTTTGTAGGGATTTTTCCATGGAGTAATTTCATATAGATTGCTGCATACACCCTAAAAAGCTTTATAAAATAACATGCAGGTGTTTCCTGTAATTCAACTGGAGTTATGGTAATAAGCACATTTCTTAAAACCCAAGCAGTCTTTCTATGCCAGGTGCTACCCAGGGTCCAGTTCTGCCATCCTTATTCATCATTAATTACACTCCACTGCTCTATTTAAAAATTGCAATTACACGCCAGAACAACGTAGAACTCAAGCTACGGCCTGATCAGAGTAAAGATTTTATTAATCTTAGTTTAGCTGTTATGCTTTACTTGCCTGGTTTTCCTGGATGTGCAATTTCTGTGAATTGTTCTCACTAATAGTATCCTGTTTCTATGAGCAGGAAAGGGCTGAGTACAGTTTGTTAGTTAACATTACTTCCTATAAGCAAGGTCCATATTCTGTAGTAGCAGCACTACAGCAGTCATTGTTCATGCTGGATAAGCAATGGATCACGCTAATGGCTGTTAATGGACATCCTCTGCAGCCAAACACGAACTGATAATCAGCAAACCCAGATTTGCAATAGACTTCCTCCTTCCTGTTTTTACACTGCTGACCAAGGAGATGCCTCTTCCTGCTAAGCCTTTGTGCGACTTACTGATGTATGAAGCAAGAAACTGAAAAACAAGTGCTGCGCTACTATTTTTTTTTCTAATTTTCTGTTGTAAAAGTAGATAAAAAAGACAGCAAAGAAAACGCCGGCTTTGCCCCCTTTGGTACTAGCTATCGCCATGTAACAAAATGCCAAGTTTAGCCATCTCTTTCATTTACCTAAAGGGATACTGTGGACATAGTTGGAACCTATGTTATTTCATAGAAAATAAAATAAGAAATTGAAGTCCATATAGCAATATTCTGATCTTCCCTTAATATTTCTACAGACTGTAATATAAATTGTTCCATGTTAGGAGCAATGGATTCATCTGTAAATTAAATCGTGAGCTTCTAAGTTCTTTTTAAAGATTTGATCAGATTTCTATGAGACGTCCTAGAAATAATTACCCATCTATTACAATCTACAGCTAATGTGTCTTCTTTATCTGGGGCACTTCAGACATAATCTGCAAGATAAACATGTACCAATCACTTCAGTAGAGTCTTCACGAGACATATGAAATGGAGCAGAGCATTTAATGTCACAAAAAATCTAAGTTACTTATTTCCATAGGCTCTGAATACCAACACTACACAGATGTAAATATATTACTTTAGAAATTAAGACGTTCCAGAGTAAATAAAATACAGAATAGTTTAAAAGTTTCGAAATTAATTGCTTAAGAAAGTATTCTATTCTATTCTATACTGATCAAACCAGATAATTTTTTGGTATTTCCCATTCCTCTGCAAACATATAACCAAAGCATACATTTTCCAGTGATTTTATATTATTAATTTTTGTTAACTCGGCAAGCTCACATAGCCTACACATAGAAAATCACTGTCTATTTCTCTCATGCAAATCAACAGACTGTTCTATATATCCTTTGCACATGCCCATCTTCCAGGATCACTGAAGAAAATGAAAGATTACCTTTTTAAAAGTCTGGTTTTAATTCAAAAGCCCAACTAAAACTAACTCACCGTGTTTCTCTCTGTTGGGAAGAAACTAACGGTGTTGAAGCAACTGACTTCTACTACTCTTTGTTACACTACTTGATCAACAGAATAAGCATCAGAAAATCTGTTGATGCCTTAGGGAAAGGTGACCCTCCAATATGCCACAGCAACTCCACATTTCAAGAGCAGGTAGAGTGCACTGGCTACCTGATTACAGTTTCCTCAGTTTATGAAACAAAACAGAACAAACATACAGTGTAAAACAATATCAACTATGTTACTTTTATGTTGAAATTAACTAAAAACAAAACTCGGAAGAAAACGTTGCCTCACTGAAATCAATGGGGTAGAGATCCTTCAAAGTCACTCTACGCATAAGGAAGTGTGCAAGCTGTGAAAGTCCCAGTGAGAACCAACAGAAACATCTAAATGCCTGTAACAGAAAAGAGAGTGTAAAAATTGAAATATATAATATTTGAAAATTTAAACACTTCTTTTTGAAGTTGAAATGTCTCAAAAGTATCCCCCTAGATACACATACTACAGTATACATGTTATAAATTTTGTATTACTCTGATTCATGGGTTGACTGTAAGTTACACTCACTGCAGTTCTGCAAGCAGATTACTTTCTCTGAAACATAGTGAAAATTCCACTCACAGTGTTAGAGCCGAACACCTTTCTCATGCTATATATATATATTAAAAAAAAAAAAAGAAAAATCTCAGTCCTCTCTGCAAAATGTTCAAAGACATATTTTAGGTCCTCTCTGTCAAATCTCAAGGTTTTCCATCAAGGCTGCTGCACTCTAAAACCTGCTTCTTTCCTTCTTAATACCTCCATCAGTGATTAAGTTCCCTGCTAGTTTGGTATTACCGGCAAAGGGTGAGGTACAGGAAAGGCTTCAGCCAGGCTCCAAGAGAGATTGTTAACTCCTTCCTGCATGGGACACAGTTTTTCATGCATACAAGTAATTCCTTAGTAGACATGGACAAAATGAGGAAGAGATGCACTGTTGAGCATACTTTAAGCTGAACATCAAGTTAAACATGATGTCATTGTTACATTGAGGTCTGTGGTGACAGGGATTAAGGTTTGGGCATTTCAACCATCACCAGATAATAGCCAGAAAGACTGGCAACAGCTGGATTTTATAACTAGCCATAGCAAGCCCTTCAATAAGATAAAATCTAATGTGATTGCTTGCTGATGCAAAGCTAGGTTGATGTTTTTGAATGAGTTAGTACTTAATAGTTTACTACAACTCATGGAAATAGTTTCCTATTTGCGAACTCATTCCTGGCATTATCTTAGAAGTATTATTTAAGAAATATCAATCCTCACGGATTTTTATGAGCTCATTTCAGTAGCACAATCTATAAAATGCAACATGATAAAACTTGCTTAACTGCAGTTGCTGTAATTTCAGCCTTGTATGTGCAAACCCTCTAGCACTTACAGGTCAAACCAAGGCTTATATTTAACTGAATTATGCTAAGGCTCCTCAGGTAGACATCTCTGTTGAGGAAACTGCAAAGTCTCAGAGCAATGGCTCAGCAACGCACACAGAAAGCTAGAGTACAGTGTATGCTGTTGGCTTCCCAAAAAATCTGCAAGAAAGTAAGCACCCATGTGACTGGCATTTGTGAAGGATGTAAAATTATGCATTTCCTATGCATATGGCAGGTTCAAAATCTGGGTCAACAAACATTAAATAAAATCAGCTTGAGGAATAAGTCAATGAAGAAGTGACACGAATAACAATTAGCTTTCCTGAATTTAACTGATGTAATAGTGAATAAGCCACTCATATGACGAGAAGGCTAAATTTAGATGAGACACAATAATACAATAATACAAACTGCATGAACCACACTATTCTGGATCTCTCGGCAGATATCACTCTATTTTAAAAGCTTTAATGTATTTTGAAACATGTTTCCTAAACACGGGAACAATTTCAAGCTCTTTGGCAATGCTTGTGAAATTGGAGAGAGCTATTTCAGAAGTATTATTCTCATAGGTTACTAGTTAGGTTAAAGCTTCACTTGGCAGCTGCCCAGTTGAAAAACACTGCAAGAACTGAGTCAGAAGCTGATGCATGAACACTTTAAAAGATCAAGATAACCTGATTTGCAGACACATATTTCATGACAAACTTAATCAGCATTGAACCTAAAGATTTTTTTTTGCACAATAGAAAAATGCAGTGCAGATATGATTACCCACAAACTGTTTCAGGCTTTATAAAAAGTAGAGAAGTGCTATGTTGAAACTTGTAGCAATGGAACTGAATCCTCACCTTCTTCTAAAATATTTTTTTGTTACCAATGGCAAATCTGCCTGAAATATCAGGCTAGCCTACAGGAAAATCAGAACTGCAGTTCTGCTGCTGAATATGCACTCTCCTTATGCTGTTTTGACTCTATGTAATGGAATAGCAATAAAAAAATATTGCTCCTTCATAGCAATATACATGGTGACAGACCTGCTCATATAGACAGTTGCTTTATTTGACTGTCACCTTTCAACTTAAACACTCAGAATATCATCAAATCCCGCACCAAGTATCAAAATCAGCAACCGACACTACAAGGCGGCCACCGTTTTTTCAGGATATTCTGTTCTCAGTGAGCAGGCCATTGTCCTTACCTTAGAGCAAGCCAGCTGCTAAACAGGAGTTAGCTATAATAATAAAGATAAGTTGATACGTAAATATACATCGAAGTACACCCTGTGACTAGATCCAGAAAAGACCACAGCTAATACACAAGGAATTTCTAGTTCCTTTGGGCTACTTTGTAACTTTAGTCTGAAAGGGAATCCGAAATGAAATATATTAACTCGAAAACTGAATAGGGCTTGAAGACAGACCATTGATGAAGATACAGACTACTGATTTTCAAACCATCAAAATAGCTTACAATATTGTAAAACATTATCATACTATTTGAAATTGAAATAGACGAACAAACCATTCCAATTCAAAGCACTGGCTGATGATCTCAGAGTCCTTTTTCATTTGCTCTATATTTAAAACACGACTAAGCTACAGACAAAAATGCGAATTGCTGGCTCATAATCCAAAACCAAAATAATAAAAACACATTAAAAATGCCTTTAGACAATCATACCTGACAAGTAAGACCACAGGGCAAAAATGAGGACAACCACATTTTGTCACTGGATAACCACATCACAAATCCCAACAGCCCATAGGTAAGCGCTCAGAAAAAATATTTCCCAGCCTGCAACTACGTTCATGCTGTACTATCTTCCTACATCTACAGAAGTCATTCATACTGTCTATGTTACTGCTTACTAACTACTCCGCTAAAGATATAGAATCATATAATAAATCATGCCTGCTAGTAGTAACAGTGTATACTTTCAGTAAAACAAGTTACACTGAGGCTTCAGAGCACCTTGTCACACTCCAAAGGGTATTTTAGGTGCTTCATTCACTTGGCTTTGGACAGGCCCCCTCAATGGATAGTATCTCCGAAACACAAATTACGGCCCCCAGTCTGGGTAACGCACTGGCAGTTGCAAAGTGTAGCAAAACTCAGTAAAAGCAGCAGAATTATGCTCTCACTCCATATTCCTACCTCTGAATTTTCTTAGAAACCTTGATCAAGAATGGACAAAACAGTCTGGCTTGGACCGCTATTGCTACCTTTGCTGCCTCAATTTATTCTTCTAATGATGCTTTACTGAAGTGTGCCTTCTATCTTCAGCTTTTCTGCAACATAAGGACAGAAGTTCAGTATGAACAGTTACCAGTCGCTTCTAACACTTCGCCCGTACTCATTCATAAGGCTCACAACAAATCTACATCCTACCTTCAAACTCTGTTCAACCTAAAAGAGGAAAAAGCAGCACCACGCAGAAGTCATTTTGCTTTGCAGCCAGGTGGCTCAGTGCTGCCTTTACCAGTGCAATGCAGTCCTAAGTCAGTGGAAGGTCACCCCAGCACATTGCAGCATCAGACAGAAACACATCAACCTAATGGCTCTTGTCGGTGGGATTCCCGCAGCCAGAGACAACACGTCAATGAAATGTCTTCATAGGAGACGCTCTAATAACTCTGCAAAGAAGCTTCATGGCCAGCACAACTTACAGGAACCTAGAAGGTGTTCTAACACCTACCAGGCTTGGTGATGACAGATTTCAGGAGCAGAGGAACAGGGAAGTTGCTTAAAACATTTTCACACTGACTTTTGAGGAGCACACTTTATGAGCTGAAGTTTTGGACCAAAGCCACAGAGTACAATCCCACTTACAGACACATCAATAGACATAGCACCTCCTTATCAACTTCATCTTAGCTACAAAATTGCCATCATTGATTTCTCCCATAATTGTTAAATTTTAGTTTAGTCAACTGATTGTGGGCATGGAGGTACCCCTCTAACAGGCTGTGCATGGGATCACCGAACACTGCAGACTCAGTGATACGAAGCTCATGAGATGAAAGTGTTCAGATTAAGTCTACCACGTGCTTACACAATACACTGTCAAGCTAGAGTTTAAAAGTTAATTCATTTATTTTTCAAAAAGAACTTTGAAATATTACACAATGCTACAAGCTCAAAGAGACTGCTAAGAACAGTATATGAGGACACTGGCAGAACAACATCTTCTATTCTGTTGAGCTCCACTTTGATCTATTTCAACCAACATAAAACTAACTAACCACCAGATAAGGTCAATTATTTTCTTCTGAATATAATTTATCTTATAAATTACCCTGGCATGTCCAACAGGGTACTCAAGAAAGGGGAAGACACTCTTGATTTTTTTTTTAATATGTATTTATATGGAATTCACTGAGGGCCTGAATATTTTTTGTTATTAACTTTTTAATATATCCATTTTTTTTTGTTTTTTTTTTTGAGAGGGATAGGGGAATTGCTTGCCTGCCTTTCCGCCTTTTTCCTTTTCCTTTATAAAGATTAGAAACGTGCTGACAGCTCTCCCTGGTTTCGTAAAGCCCAACAGTATGTGTATGACATGAATTATAAGATATTAACATGTTATATAAAAAGGTGAGAATGACGAGCCTTTAACAGCTGTTGTCATTAATCTCATTTAGTTAGCCATTAAAGCTAGAAAGATATTGATAAAGGTTTCACAGTCTGCTGAAAAAAAAATTAATCCTGGCCTGCTATATACACAGTCTGTCTGTTTAATGAAAAGCATGTTATACAGTTGATTTAAGTCTCATTTATAATGATTCAGAGTGTGTCACTAAATTCAGAGACGCAAGTTAAATACCAGCAATTTAAAATCAATAAATTAATCCAGTTAAAATTTAAAAAGAAAATTAATTTAATCAAATACAATACAAAACAATTTAATCAAATACAATCTCTTTATTTTATATTTCTTAAGACACGGAGCAATCTTTAGGAACTAACTTACTCTCCTAAATAGTAACAAATTAAAATTAATTTAATCAAATACAACCTCTTCATTTTCTATTTCTTGAGATGCAGAGCAATCTTTACAAGCTAACTTACTCTCCTAAATAGTAAAGAATCCCAGTTGTCTTAGCTGTACCTTGAGTCCCCCTATAAAGGACCTGCGTTTCCCATTCCTACACCTGGGTGGATCTCAGCACTAGAAAATGACCTGCAGGATCACTCTGTATGTTGCTCCGTATCTGTAAATTACACATAAAAACATCATATAGCAATATACTTCTTATATCATGAGCACAAGTGCTGCCACTCTTTCAGCAGGTTAGGAAACTGCACCCTGGCAGAGACAGCTATACCAAGCTAGCAAACAAAACACTGAAGAAAAACGAGCAGAAATGTGTTTCCATGGAATCTACATATGGCCCACAAAAAAAAAAATTACAGTTGCTTTGTGAAGCATGGATGCATTAGGAAGATACTAAGATTTTGATATGAACAATTAAGGATAAGTCAGATCTTGCATATCCTACAATCTTCGACATCTGGTATTACCTCATGCGACTTATCTGAACTGCTCACCTCAAGCCCCTTCTTTGTTCTGTGATACTTTATTTCATGTCACAAGCCTATAAATATTCTCCCAGCACTACAGATCATAGATTACAAAAATATTCAATTTCTCATAATGAAATGAGTGTAATTTCAGTCGTTATGTGAGACAGCTGGCATCAATGGCTTTCACAACTGAAAATCGATGGACCACTTTACGTTGCATCCTTACACAACTGCACATAGAATTACTCATTTCTTTGATTTATATAGTTAATCAAGCAGAACTCAGATCTTGTGCAGAAAATAACGCTCCATTTTACATTCACGCTTTTGTTCATTGAAATAGATCTTGAAATTAGATATGGGATTTCAGACTTTTCATTTTTACACAGCAATTCACAAATTTTAAGAGGCATAGCTGAACAGATAGCTACAGTTTTGATTTTAAACATTGCTGTTCTCACAAAGTAGCAGCATATTTCTGTGATGTTGGCTGGACTTCTTTCAAAACACTCAGCCAGGTGTAGGCATTCTTCAGTCTCATTTTTTTAATTTGTAAATGAACACTGGAGGTCAAATCTGGTGCATTTCTTTTCTAAAAATTCTGAAAGTCTGCAATGCAAAACTCCCCTTCTGAAAAGTCAGAAAGATAACAAGATAAATAAAATAGATGAGATACAAATAGAAGAAGAAAGGACAGGAACTTATAAAGACATTAAGAAACTAAAGGTTCATATTTGTAACAACTTTGACACATTTTAAATGTTTAGTATGAATAAGAGATTTATATTGTTCCTTCCCCCTTTTACACCCCTCCCTCATTCACACTTCCGGTTCCCAAACATGCCTTCTTCCACTATGCCTGATTCTCTGTATGTCCTTTACATAGGTTCCTCTGATGTAAGCTCTATACTGAAGATGGTAGCGAAACTGCAATTATATTTAAGATTTTGTTGCTAAGTTTTTTGGGTTGGCATGTTTTTCGCAGACATCAGCTCCAACCTGCCTGGGCTTGTTAGCTGAAACATGGCTAAACCACCTCCAGGGACAACTCAAGTCTGAAAGCATCTCAGCTACTTTATCTCAACCTGAGCTCACAAACTCTCACAGGCGAAGCTTCTTGTGATGCTCAGCTTCAACACCTCCACACTGTTTTCCCAATACTGGCCATGTTTAAGGAACAGTAAGGGGAGATCAGGGTACAGCTTGCTGCAAGAACAGGCTGACCCCAGAAGCAGCCCCTGGGTGATGTCTGGGCCACCCTACCACACTCCCCATCTGGGCTCTTTGAGGACTGATTAACCCCAGCCTCACACAAACGCCCAAACTGCCACCGCCCACACAGCCTTCAGCACTGGATGACCCACTGCAAACATATGCAGTCAGCTGCAAAACCACCTGCAGTGAAATGCAAAGCGACCCATTTCACACGCAACATAGGATCCTCTTCCATCAGTTCTCAGCACTGGCTTCCCCATCCACGTACCCCACGTTCGCCGTTCTTCCTAGGCTCTCCAGCGGACACCATCCCCTCTCCAGGGGAAGCCAGCAGCACCCTGTTCACCGCCCTGCGACATGCTGCCACACAAACCACCTTTTCCAGTTCCCTGCACACAGGCTCTCCGTATCTTCCCAAAGAGATAATGTGCAAATTGAGTTGTCTCTCCCCAGTCTGGCTAGTGGTTGTGCTTTTCCACCTCTTTCAGACATCTCTAATCAGGGAAGCACCAGCACAGCTCCGGGATGAAGATCCCCTTGCCCTCTCTGCTTCCTCTGTTCTCCCCAGCTCGAACTGAGGGGCACTGACACGTTCCTCTCTAACCGAAAGATTAAGCAAAACCTTTTCTTCAAGATACAGGCTACGCCATTTGACAGGCTGCTGAACTGGAGGGAAATGAGGAAAAAAAAAAAAAAAAAGCCATTGAAGCCACGGCATTTCAGAAACGCTCTGAACGCTGTCACATTTATAGAAGGAACCTGACCGGGGCGGGAGATTTCAGACCGCTGCGTCCTGAGGAGCCCTGCAGTTTCTGGTGCTAACACCCACCACAACACGGTTTCGGTCCTCGGCACAGACCCCGGGGTACCAGCGCACCCCAGGGAGATGCCCGATGTCCAAGCGCGGGAGAGGAGACCTCCCTGCCCGGGGGACGGAGAGGCCGGCAGTGGGTCACGGTCGGCGCCCCCGGCCCGGTCGCCCCGTTCTGAGGCCCCGCCGCGCCCACCCCCGCCGGAAGCCGGGCAGCGCCCCGCTTCCCCCGCGGGCAAAGACAGAGGGAGGCCAGCCGTGGGGCGGGGGCGCGGCCGCAGGCTCCGCCGGCCCGGGGCTGACAGCCCCCCGTGGCCGCGCCGTCCCCGCTCCCCGCCCTCACCGCGGCGGCCCCTTCTCCCTCCGCGGCCGGGGCGCGGCGCCCCCGCAGGGCTCGGGGCGGGAGGCGGCGGTCAGGCCTCTGCGAGGCGCCCCCACGGGCTGCGCGTCCCCCCCAGGCCCGGAGAGGCCGCTCCCGCCGGAGGGACTGCGGGCGGCCCCGCCGTGTCTCTGGGGAGGAGCTGTCAGACAGCGCGGCCGAGCCGGGCCGCGCCAGGCCGCGGC
>WHYT01017477.1:838689-850746 GCA_009806455.1 Tetrax tetrax | reverse complement strand
CTGGTCGCGCCCTGGTCGTCCCGGCTCGCCAGTGCCCGGCAGCCCTTGTCCAGGGAAGGGCTCCGCCGGAGCCGCCCCGGGAGTCCAGCAGAGCCCCTCCGATCTCTGGGCGCTGTTGTCCAGTGGAGACTACAGGAAGCTGCCCCTGCCTGGCACCACTCGCTCTGCCCCCTCAACGCCCCGTGACAAAAGAGGGACACCCAAAATCTGACCCCTCTCCCGCCTGCGCTTCCCCTCCCGCGCCCCCCTCCACGCCAGGAAGCCCTCCCCCGCGTCCCCCGCTGCCCAGCGCCCGCGCTGCACAGGCGCCTCGGAGGGGTATGGGATCAAGAGGGGCCTTTTTCGCTGGGCTAGGTCTGGTTTGTTTCTTGGAGTGGGGTTTTTTTTTTTGTTGTTGTTTTGCTTTTAACTGCTCCCGCTCGTGTAAACTCGGCTGTGCTGGTCCCAACAGGGAGGCGGCACCGACCCCTAAGGCGGGAGCCCTGCAGGGGATTCTGCATGCAAGTTAGGTCACCGACTTGTTTCCTTCCTTCCTTCCTTCAGGAGATACAAATTTGGGTCGAGGTAAAAATAGAACACCCAAAAAATGCACCTTTTTGTGCATTGGCTTGCTGTGTTTCAGCAGAAGCTGGCACATTGTTTCCTAGGGTACAGCAAAGCTTCATTTTCAACGAGGAGGAATAGCCCATTTTCTGTTTAAATTATAGCTTTGTGGTTTGTGGGCAACGATGAGTTGGTCCTTGGGTGTTGCATGCTCAGGAGACAAGATACACCTGCTTTCTGGACAAAGGTATCTGCACACAAGTGGGAAGCCAACGTAAAGATATAGACCTGAAGTAGAAGACTTCAGGGTGATAGGTGGCTACTTTTCCAGTGAGGAACTGACAGCAGTTCACAACTGTGAATGCATCCCAGTCTAGACACACCAGCCAGCTACAATTGTGTTTGGCACCCTTCCAGTTACTGTAATCAAACTCGTCGTCTCCCCTGCATCAACTGCATCTGGACACTAGTTAATGGATGGCACCCAAGAATGTGCACATCTTGTCTATGCTTGTGGTTTTATCATATTCAGTGTTGATGCAGATGAGTTTATTGATGACACCTAATAAATCAACAAGGACCATTCCAAATGTAGACAAGTGCCAACAAAATGAATGCTGCAGAAAGAAAAGAGGAAAAATCCTACAGGCTACCACTGCAGTAGTATTTCCTTCAAGAAATCACCCAAATGCAGTAATAATCTTCCCACGCTCCTTTTTTTCCATCACTAAATTACTGAAGTAATAGATTGACACATGCATTTTTCAGGGTATATTAAATTTTCTTTCTTTAGCCTGATAGTCACTGCAACCTGATGCCTACAGTGCCAGGCAGGCTATTTTTAAAACTCTTCTACAGATACTGACAATATACTTAGACACAAAACATCATAATATTTTATGTATTACTTTTTTGTAAGGATGAATATGCAGAGGAAATTTTTTCAGTTGTACTTTTACCATTAAACAGTTGCCATAAACTGCAAATAAAAAAAATATTAAAATCTTCAGATATTTAGGAATACCAACAGTAAAACCTTAATTAGTTGTGGATTTGGTAAGTAAAAAAAAAAAAAGGTTGCATTTATTAAAAATCCAAGAAGCAATTAATTCTTAAAAAATGTAGCTGTTAACATCAAATTAAAAACACTGCTACACAAAAAAAAAAAAAAGCATTTTTCCCTTTTTTTATGTCTAAGAGTAATTTCAGCCAGCCTTCAGTAACAGATAGCTTTGTCCTGGTGAAAAGAAAGACCTGAGCAGATGACCTTGGTTCGTATTTTTTGATTTAGGGCCAGTCACATTGAAATGGAATTCAACTTTCCTGTAGGGAAAGCAAAGTTTCTAATATATTGCACTGACTGAAAAAGCAGCTATAGAATGGCACAAGTCCATCATGAGCAATATAATATTATCTAAACGATGCATACCTTAAGGTGGTTCCAAGAGGCAGCTCAAAGGACTGGATCTCAGCAAGCACATTTTCATATATCTGATCTTTGTTTTCTTCTAGACACAGTTCTGACATATTTGACTTGCTTTTCCTTGCCATAGATCAGCATAAAACTAGCCTAACTTTAGGAGAGGACTTTTATTCTGATTATTGTCATTGACTAAGTGACTCCGTAGTCAGCAAAACCAGGCATGAAAAAACAGATCCTGCGCTAACCTCGTGACTCCTGAGGACTTTGTGTCCAAGAATGGTGCACAGCTGCTGTTTTCCTGTCTCTGCTGGTAACATTTGCCTCGTATGCAGTACCCAGGCCTGCACGGTCTTTTTCGTGTGTGCGTCCAATTTATTTATCTTAACAGGAAATTTACTGGCAAAAATAGTATTTCTACAGCCTTGTAATAATTCACTAGTAATAAATATTAAACCTGATATTTAGTCAGTTTGAAAACACAATTTTAAAGTCATTCCAGACACTAGACATCAATGCTCAATTTCTCTGTTAAGTTTTATGAGATTGAAAATAATATATTTTTTAAAATACTGTATTTTTCCTTTTACTATATTAAAAGTCTGCATACACAAGAAATCAGCTGCATTTATGAAGCAGGTTTATGGACCTTGCAAAGTAGACTGAAAAAGCAGAGAAACTTCTATGTTGTCCTCTTTTTCCTTTTCAGCATTGGCGGATGCTATTCATAATAGCAGAGTGCAAAAATGTTCTGGGATACCTGTGATTTTTATGAGTGTGCAATAAACAAAAATGTTACTAATTCATTACCTGCGTGGAAGGAAAAGAACATGGATAAACTATGAAGGTGGAGAGTAGTGCTGATGTCAAGTCATTGGCATTATGAGGATGGCAAAGAAAATACTTTGCACAGCTGCCACCACTTGCTTTAATTTCAGACAGTTATTTGAAACACAAGACTGGAGTTCTAGATCTTTCAATTTAAACAACTTTTTAGAAGCCTAATTCACTGTTATGTGACATAGTCAGTCTTATTATATTTGGTTATTTTTGTTATTTCAACAGTTTTATTCAAAATTTGGCTCTTATCTCAGTACTGCTCTTGACAAAATTGATTACAGTCTTGACACACACGGTGCAGTCAACAGCTAAATGCAGGAAAACAGAAATTACTCATTTCTGACCAGGTCACTATGCTGTTTATTCACTTTTCTGTGCCCAGCAGGAGCACTGAGGGGACGAGTTTATGTCAGTGGCAGTAGGAAAGAGCTTTAAAGGCTACAATGAGTTCCACACGTTATCTATAACAGGTTCCTTGGAAGAAGATGCTGTAATCACCTGTTTATTTTTAAACCAAAATTAAGCTATTGCTCTGTTAGTATTAATATCCAATACATTTCCTGCTTCCGTGTTCTAAGCAGAGTTGTGAGCCATTTTTACACCTTTCACAAGAAATGGGAGCTTGTGATGGACCCATCCAGCCACTGGATGTCACACAAATGCAGATGAAAGGATATTGTACCTGCTCGTTCTGATCTTAACAGACACCAGATTCAGTATTAATTTAAAAATTATGAGGTGACACCATGAAAGTAAACTGCAAAAATGATTACACTGAATAAGCTGAACCTTAAGCTTACGCATGTGATAGAAGAAAGTACATCTGCTGCCGCTGTGGCAGAGCACAGGCAAGCCAGGTAAATCAGCGATGCCTTAGACATCTACACCCAGCCATCGCACACCATGGCTTGCAAGAAAAATAGGATGCAATGATGGGAGCATGACACTTTATACAGAGTGCTTTTGTGAACGTTTTAATGTGATTTTTAAGTGAGTTTGATACTTACAGAGGCTTTGGGTACAATTTCTTCTTCCTTTTTTCCCCAAAAACTCACGCGGAAACTTGCTTTAGGAATAAACCAACTGAAATAAACAGTACTCTAAATCTGTTGTGCAAATGTTGTTGTAGGTATCACAGCTGCCTGGAAATAAATAAGTTCAATAGCAAAGCAAAACCATGTAAAAAGAAGCAAACAAATACAAAGGAGGATGACCAAGAAATAGGCAGGTGTTATGTCTGTCTGAGTTGTGGAAGTGGGTGCTGAGGTACCTTGGTTTTCAGTGCCTTCGTGCGTACAGGGTTAGACCAGACCACACCGAGCGCAGTGGTTTGGCTCTCCGGAGTGGTTTGCACCCACACCAAACCTGCGTACGACCATGACGTGCAGAGAAGGCTCTATCGTGTAGTGGTGGATCTGTGGGCAGGAGTCTGTTAATACCTGCTAAAAGCCCTTTCTGCTGCAGGCAATCGTGCTTCTTCCCCATGCTGCCTGTCCAGCCTGTAGCCCCTGTGTCCATTTCTGTCTTCTGCTCCTCCTCACCTCTTCCATAATCCCAGTGCTGATTAGACGTGCCTGATGTCTACGTCTTTCAGTCATACATAGCTTTTCCTTTTTTTCCAGCTGAGTTCAGGGCCACACTCAAAAGGCTTTAGGGAACTGCCTTGTCCAAGGAAATAACGGGCTTTTTTTGCAAGAGAAAAGGACAAATTCAGTACTGTGACATGACACAAGCTGATACATTCATCAACTTCTAGCAGAAGAGTGTGTCTTTACTTCACAACTATATGTAACATACTCAGAGGCTGCAGCTAAATAAACTATCAGCAAAGACAATGCTAAGCATTTACTTTTTTTTTTTTTTTAATTTAAGGTTAATTTTTAAGAAACCTCAGGGCCTGTGAGCTGTAAAGACAACTGCTGGCATCTCTCCAATCATCCTGACACTTTGAAAAAAAAAAACTACCAAAGTGCCTATTTCTTGTTAAAGGTGAAAAAAATGGTTCATAACTCTGTATAGAATATGAGGAGAAATTGAGGCAAATATCAACAAGATTGTGAAGCAGGACTCAGAGGCTTATCTAGAGCAAAACCATTTTTTCCATGTTCTTTCTCCCTTTCCTCCCCTAATTCGTACTCTTCCCCAACCCTCATAGGATACCAGAGGGCCAAAAACTGCTGGTTTAAGTCTAGCCTGCCTGTGTTAATGCTTTAAAAATATATTTTACCCACATGATAATTACAAAAAGAGTAGCACATGCTGCGGTATAGAGTCATCCCTACTGGGTATGTAATTCCAGTGCAGATTACTTCTTATTTTAAATTACCAATGCAAGATTAGCAGCATCAAGTCATCAGATGTTTGTTTAATTTTCTTTCCCGGTTGAATTGGAATCCATTTTGAGTGATTCATGGAAAAGAGGGAAGGGGGAAAATGTCCACCCTCAAATGGAATTACTATAGATAATTTTCACATGCAATGCCATCCATAACAAATGACTTCATTGGTCATTGCCCAGATATCTCCTCTTTACATCCCTCCACAATGACAACAATGGCATTAGTCATTTCTCTGGCGTCTCCTGCTCTGGTGCTGCCTTCTTTCCTGGGCTCATCCCCAAACTGGATCCTTGCAAATCAGCTCATTCTCCCTAGAACCTGCACCAGTGGCTCCTGTTCCCCTTCATTTCTGGTGGCCGGACCCATTTCTGCCTGCCTCTCGGATGAAGCATGGTGGCAACAACCCTGTCAAATGGTTCTTGGGAGGGACAGGCAGATAAGGAGCTGCTAGAATTACCGCTGCCATCTTTTGCCTTGGTACAGATGTGCTTTGAGAAATTTTATTTAACCTGTAACCTGAACAGCCACCTGAGCTTCTTGATGAATACTGCCATCAGAAGATTTACCAGCAGGAAGAAGGGAACTCTAACTTGTTTCTTGCTCCTTTCTCTAGCACTGCAAATACCTCTAATCACCAACATGCACTTACCGGTACCTCTCCATCAATAGTACAGCTGTCCCTAGCTCAGCCTGGCCCATCTGATTGGGGCAAAATGACTTTTTGCAAATAGACCATGGAAAGTTTGGGATGAGCAGCTCAGACTAATACAGTGGTCAAGGCTGTGCCACCAGGAATCAGGCAGCTTTGCCCAAGCAGATACAGCAAGAGTAGCTACGCAGGAACAGGTAATTCAGTGTAGCCTAGGCAGTAATAACCAATGTACAACATGGCCTGGGCTGAACGCAGTACTTGGAGAGTATTAGCTTGAGCTGGCAGCAACACATTGAAGACAGCAATCTTTTGTCTATAAAAACAGACTTCTAGTACCTTTCTAGGCCTCTTAATTTATTATACATTTTTTAAAAATTATTCTTGGAATTTTTCATTTTTTGAGATACAACCATGAAAATGTGTTTGAAGTAAGAGTTTAAAAGTAGTTTTAATAAAAGGTATAGTGGTTGCCTACTTCTTATGCTTTGATCTTTACAATCTACTGCTTTTTCAGATTAAATACATCTGGGTCACATTAATAAATTTGATATTAACCTTTAGAAACTATAAGATAACCTTTCCCAGATTAGGTAAAAGGCCTTTGTGGATGATTCACAGCCATTTGCTGCAAATTAATGTTTTTTAATTGTCCCAAGTGCACTTCATTATGATAAGGGTTTGCTGGCGTTAGGTTATTGCATATAAAATTGTTATTACTATTGAAAAATAGCATTTATTGTGAGGTATTACATACACACATACACACCATAAGCCAAGGGAAATGCATTAGGAATTGTTTTAGTGCCTAAAGCACTACCATGGCTAAAAATCCGACTTTTCTAGACCTGCATCACTACTGTGTCTCTACAATGCATTACTACAGAAATATCTCTTTAGCAAGCATTTGATAAAATGTATTCTTTTAAGGTTGCTGACTTTCCTGATCACTCCATACTGCCAGGATATTACATACCAGCAGGGAAATGTCTCTCTTTTTTCAGAGCATTTAGGTGAATTATGCTTCTTGAATTGTAGTCAAAACCTGTAAACACATTGCTTTTTGTTTTACTTACACTGGATTTAAGAATTGGACAATGTATATAACAATTTTTCAGCAAAAGATTGAGGAAATAACATTGTATTACACATGTATACCTGTTATTTTTATAATAAATGGCTCAAAACAACACACGTCTCCCATTAGGAGGGCAGCGCATCACTAACTACTTTTGACATTTCACTGACATCTTACAAGGGCCTAAAAATATCAGGAGAGATCCTGGGCTGGTGCTGATGTTATCTTTGTAAAAGTCAATAAAGCCATCGAGACTGCTGGCTGAACAAAGGCACTTCTGTCTGATGGCAGCGGGAACAAGAGGAGAATCACTCAGTTCATTTGTGTTGATATGAAGTTCGGTGCCATTGAGAAACAAGTACTATTTCATTTTCATTGCAACATACAGACTATGAAATACTGCTCAGCTCCAGCTCTGAGTACATGCAAAAAGTAATTACCAGTTCAGACTAAATAAATACCTCTACTATATTTTAACACAGGATTTGAATTTCAGATTTGAAGGAGACACTGCTTAATAACGCTGGATAAAACCTTGCGAAGCAGCTTGGTTATTCTTCTCCAGAAAAAAACACTGTTGCATAATAATATTTTTCTCTCTGCTTACCAGTCCTTTTAAGGAACAAGCCTCGATTAAAATGCTGAGTCAAGGACATGCTCCAGGAGGGAGCTTTGTCTAGAGGGCTTTGCTTCCTTGCAGGCGGCGGCAGGCTGTATTACAGACAGTGCCCTAGAGGACATTGCTTTTCTGGAACAGGAGGGCTTTTTTGCCCCTCACCATAAGAACATCTAGCCTTAGATTTATATTCTTTGTGTAACCCAGGAGAACTTTCCTGAGAAAACCAGCCCAGGTTCTAGTTTGGAGTATGAGCAAGTCAGAAAGCAAAATTACTTTTGAGGTTAGGATGAGTTTATGACATCTGACTGGCAACGGCCAAGTGACCCCAGCTTGGCGAGTTGCTCGGTCAGCTGAACCACAGTGACTGATAGACACCTGTCTGCTCTGAGCATATCCTCACCGTAAAATAAAACACTTGAATTGAAACCACCGTGAACAACCCACAAAAGTTTGATCATTTTTGTCATGGCCTATATTTTTTAAATGCTTTTGGGAAAAAAAAATCCTTTGTCTGAATATAAGCTTAGATCATTTTAGCTAACAATTAATTAAACTAAATGTCTCCATAGACATTTTCAGTCTCTCAGGTTCTTATTTAATTTTAATTAGAACTCCACCTAATTGACTTAAGTGCAATAACTGTGCCTTAAAAAAAAAAAAAAAAAAAAAGGAATATTATCAGACAGCTATTTGTACCAGTTCTCTGCAGGTCAGGCTTCTGCTGCACACTTGTGCTTCACTGAATTTTACAAGAGAGGATTATTAACATCAGCTCACCACTGTGTGATGGTTGGTATTTTAATTATCCTACTAGTCAGACCTGGCCAGAGGAAATCTTCAGAATTAATATTGCTGAAGACCTCATGCCTAACTACTTAGTAGTGTTAACAGCAATAAGAAAATTTAGAGGAAGTATCTTGACAGCATCTTCTGCTTCGATAACCTGGGGTTTATTACTGTGAAGACAAAAAAAAAAATAATTGCCAAATAGTACTATACTTCAAGAGAATCTTTTTTTTTTTTTCCCCAGTAAATGAATGCAGGAATAATTACTTACAGTATCACACCATACTAGCATTTTGGTAATATTTCCTAATTATATTCAATTAACATAGCAGATTAGACCTTTTAAATCAACACTAATAGCTGTGAAAGGAACCACTTGTTTTTCTGAGAACGTTTCAGTTCACAAACACTTTTTCCAGTGAAAACTGAACAGTTACAATAAGACTCTGTTTTGGTAAGAAAATAGGAAATGATGCTGAACAAAAGGGAATGTTTATTTAGAAATTCCAAGGCCATTAATTTATATTAAGAAACTGTTTGTGCTCAAAGACTATAATCAAAAGGTGATGTGAATCATTGATCACAAAAGAACTTTATAGATAAGGAGCAAGTGCGGTGCTGGGTGACTGTATTATATATTAACAACTTTCACGAGCAGCTTTTGCTGATTCATTTGGCAGGAAGTGAGCTGCCAAGAGAGATTTCTAGGGGAGGAACAATCAACAATATTTTCATATAAAATAACCTCCAGTTACTGTATTGTTCTCACAACATTTGATAATGAATGTTTTCCTGTTTAAGAAAAAAACCCATAAATCAGAAAAACAAAGGCAAATCTGGTTTAGTGTTACACGGTTATAAGTACATACGCAGTCTGGCAAAGTAAGGCAAGGATCTGATCAATTAAAAAATTGGAAAGCTGGTCGGTGCTTCTTGTGAAACTGCGACACAGTTGGGAAATAAAGATACTGTACCTGCTATTCTTTTCAAAGGAAAAAAAAAGTCTGTGCCTTTATCTAGCTTCTTGGTTGGAAGCTCGCTGGCTGTGGCACAGCTGGGATTTACTCCAGAAACCAGTACTTGGTTTCCGACCAGGACGTCCATGACACCAAAGCTGAGCCCACGGGGGGCTTGCACCGTGCTGAGAGGCTCTCACCAAGAGTAGGGGAGCCACTGAATTAGAACCAAATCACCTCAGACAGACCCAACACAGCGGGACAGATCCAGCACCTCAGGACACAGATGTCACCAAGTCAGCCCCGAGCTTACCAGGACACTCCCAGGGCACGCACCACGGCACGGTGGCAGCTTGGCCCTGCAGCGAGACAGCTACAACAGCAGCACAGCGAGCCAAGGCAGCTCTGCCAGGGTGAGAAGAGGTTATGGGGGGGGCTCGCACTGTAGGTGTTGCGTTGTAGCTAGTGCACAGCAGGTGAGCATGGTGAGCTCAGCCATCCTGTGCCATCTGCCCCACGCAAAGGATGCTTTGCCCATGATGCAGCAGGGATCATTCGGCTTTCTTAAACTATCACTGGTAGAAATACACAGAAAAATACAAATGCCTATAACTAATCTCAGTTATAACTCGATCTGCGATGGGACTGTCCAAACACATCACATTTGGGAGCATGTGGTGAAGAAAAGGGGATAGGAGAGAGAGCACATACCGAGAAGCCCAGGAGAGTAAAAGATGCTGCAGCATGCATAGGTTCTGCTTTAACTGGACACCAGTTAGATGTTATTTACAACCCCTTATGTAGCTCTTTAACACAAGACTTCCCTGATAGAACATTTTCTACAATACTTGTCCTTAAGTGTGTAGTAACTAAATAGGGGCAGATTTAGGAAGCAATCTATTAGAATGACTAATAAAGGTTTTAAAGAAATTAAGAAGGAAGAAAATAGAATCCAAATAAGTTAGTAGTTGCACATTTTAATTCAGCATGGCACCTGGCAGAGTTCTGGTTCAGCATCTTTTTTTTTCTTTATAAAATATATAACTCTTTTCTGACTCAGAAAATACTAATTAGGTAACTATGGAAATATACTATTGCAAAGGAAAAGTGCATCAAATAAAGTGCCATGAAATTCCACTAGTTTTACCACAAATGACCACAAGAGAAATTACTGATTATAAAATCCCATCAAACTTACTACAAAAAAAAAAATTCTAAAGAAGCATTTTGAGATTATTATTATTTTTTTTTTTTTTATTAGAACAACTTGAAGTGTTGTGGTAGGTCAGCAAAATTAGTTAGCATAGCTGGAGCCTGAAATCAAGTTACAGCTTACAGGTTACTGTAAATACATCCTTCAGAAAATAGTTAAAATATTAGACATTGATGCCAAATAAATACTCACTCTTTCATCTCTGCTGTTTGATCTCATCCTGAGAACACGGCATCACATCTCTCAATAACAATCCATTATAAGGTTTAGTCTGTCCTGATAATGTCTCTCATCTGAATGACAACTCAACCAGCATGTAACTATAGTTTGTCCAACCAGTGCTGCAGGAAAGACAAGCTTAAATAATTAATCATGGCAAAACACAGATAGTGGGAACCTCAGGAATTACTGACTTGAGAATCAGTTGTTAATAACGTAAAATATGTGTAAACCATTCACACGCAAATATTGTAACTTACCAAGACAGTGAGGGTACCTTAAGCAAATAAAATTTACAAAATCAAAGAATGACAAATTGCATTCAACAATGTAAACAAATTTTGTTAACTAAATTCAAGTCCAAATGACAATTTAAATTGTATTTTCCCCTTGGCATACAGCAATCTACCTGAGATATAGAGAGACATCAGAAAGATCTCAGGAAATATTTTCTATTCAGTGGAATTTATAACAAATACAGAAATTTAACACAACTTATCTCCAATTACCCAGGAGAGAAAATAAAATTATCTGGGTATTGTTTAGAATAATAAAACCAAAGCATTTTTCATGTCAGGCTTTACAATAGGCAGCAAGAGGGAATCATTGAAAAGGTTACAATTGATTAATTCCTCCATTTATTATCCAGAGAGGTACATTTGTAAGAAAAACCAATAAAAGAGACATGCAAGATGCAATCCATGGAAAACAGGGAAATGCTGAACCTTCACCAGTACTGGAAGGATTCAGATTTGCACTGCACATTGAGATTCTAAGGAAGTTAGAAAGCAAAGATCACACTCAGAAGAACTGATAACAATAAATTAAATATATTTTTATTTTCTCTCCTCCTTACTTGATTACTAGCGGAATATACACTCCTGCAGTCAGAATGTCCTATTATTTGTCTAAAAAAACTATTAAAGTTAAATACAGGTGATTTTATATACTCATATATCTTTTTATATTTCTATTTTAGATCGTTATCAAAATAAATATATATATCTCTATATTTTCTCTCTATTAACAAGCATTAGAGAAATGTTTAACTGTCTTGGGTGTCACTTTCTAAAACAAGCCTTGGCTTGCTTCATAGTTTTTAAGTAAAGGAGAAATGTGCCTTCCATAATTAATCACCTTAATGACTAATTACAGCTGGAGATGCTGTTCCACAAGAGACTTACGTTAGCCATTGCCTGCCACCCTTCTCCCCCAGCTCTCAGTCTAACGTAAGCTTTACATTTACAGTTCCCTTTTCCTCTTAAAGGCCACGTGTCATTTTCAGACGTTACGAGCCCAGCAGTATAAATTCTGTCACCTGAAATGCAGCATATTATATTGTCCCCCATCTCTTCTTCCAGAGGCTTCAGCCTTTTTTTTTTTTTTTTTTTTTTT
>WHYT01017477.1:816897-838669 GCA_009806455.1 Tetrax tetrax | reverse complement strand
TTAATGCTTTGACTGCACACTTGCTTTCAGAAGGCACACGGGTGTTTTTCTTGCCCAAGACAAGCTACCAGCAGACTTGGAGCCTACTACAGACCACTGCCCAGGCACAATGGGAAAGAAAACCAGCCTTAACTCTAAATTTCCTTGAGTGCTTAAATCAGACACTTAATGATTTTTTTTTTTTTTTTAATGTAGGGTTTGAGTTTGAATAGTACTTTAAGCACTAAACTGTCTCCTTAATGTTTGGAGGGGATTAAGTTCAGAGTTCATTGTGTTGTCTGTCATTTAAAAAAGATTAGATAGTTTAGTTCGGCTCCTTCTGGCACTGTAAAAGTCTCTGTATTTATTGACTGTCTGGAGTCATTATCAAAGCCTCAAAAACCAATCGACACCTTGTAAACAAAAGTCCCATTATTTTCATGATCCCGATAAGACTTACATGGTATACACATTTTTGTTGTAATTGATTGAACTGTTAGAGATGTTCATATTGTAAGGAGTTATGTGATAAATGATTACAAATTCAATTAATAAATTGAGCTCTACATTGGTTTGGAAAGCGTAAATGAATGTAACCCATCCTGGTCTTTGTTAGCTTTGGTTTTGGATCAGGATAGTTCTGAGAAAGTTTTCAAATATTCTTCCAGGAAAAAAGGTCCTTTCAAAGAGAGGAAATGATATTTTAAACTTGGGAATTTTTCTAGTGACTATTAGGAAATAGAGAAATAATATCATGTGGAGGAGTTTGACGTACTATAATAGTAGATTACGGTCACGTAGTAGGAAAGCTGTACTCCACTAGACTACTACTATGTAATTGTTCATTTATATGAACTATTTATTTTTCAAATAATTGTACAAAAAAAAAGTTGAATTAGAGGGCCAGACCTCAAAGAGTCATTCTGAAGAAATAACTGAGGGGTTTTAGTTGGTTGTAAAAAGTGACAAAGCTGAATGACAGGACTGTCAACTGAACAATCACATTGTAAATACTACCAATGTAAGCAGTCCTGTCGATGATATCCCCAGGACCCACATTTGTAAATCAGATACTATAAATACTGCAATGAGTTGCAGTGTATTTGTGAAATAGAAAATGCTGACAGACTAAGCAAGTTCATTTTAATTTGAGAATTTGGGCATAATTTTTATAACTGTACTGTGATGGCAATGGTCTTTTCTCCATGATCATGAAAGAAGGTAAGTAAGTAAAGGCACTCCAAGAGATGGAAGACCTTTTCTTAGACCTGATGATATAGTTGGGTAAAAGAAAAAAAAAAAAAAAAAAAGAAAGTTTCTGAATACACAACTTATGCTGACCACATAATGTAGGGCTCTGGCATAAACTAGTTTTAAGGAAAGCCAGTTTCTTTTGAACTTCAGCTCATATTGTGTAACAAGTCATTTTTTTGTGGTGACCCTTCTGCTGAACTTTTGTTTGCTGACACTTGATAAATACTTGCTACTGCAGATGTTAATCAAATGATGTTAATAAATCAAATCAGTTTGTCAAAACCTTGCATGTTGACAGTGCCAAGGTATCCTGTAATCTATGACAAAAGAATCAATAGAAGCACATGAAAACATTACCACTGTGGGACAATATTGATTTTTGTCTTAGAAATACTTACTTCGCTCCTGAACCAAATCATTAAAATCAATTTAAAGTCTCTCATTTACTTCACTGGGTTTTGGGTCAGGTTTTTAGACTGACAATTCTGGATTCAGGTACTGTTTTTTAAATTTGCAGGTGTAGAGCAGAACAGGGTCCTGATCCTTAATGGCAAGTTCCAGGCATGCCTGTGATGCAAATAACAAGAAGTACTTCTGGGGATGGTTCCATTGCGTGGTTTCTTAGGAAATACAAATTTAGAAGGTCTGCATGACTGGCAAAAAATTAATTTCCCTCCATTATGACTTCTTCAGTTTGTGTGACTTGGTTTTTCAAACTTAAATGATCTCTTTTTCTGTCATATTTAAATACAATGCTTTAAGTAATGCCCTTTCCCATCAGAATAATTTCTCAAAGAATTTATAACCTTCAAGGTAAAGGTCTGTGTAATGGGATTATAACCATAACAACTACACAATAGCATCATTAAGGGTACTTCAGTTGCATTTACTTTCCCAGTGCTTGAATTTATTGCTACACTGTAAAGTCTCTATTCAGAAAAAAATACATTTAGCTCAATTTATAGAGCTGACTTTGCCTGAGAGAGATTAGAACTAAAATGATTTGAGATAGAATCAAAGAATTCCATCTTTTTAATTACTTTGTTAAAGGCAGGAGCACCTAATACAAATATTTAACTCTGTTGTTGAACGCTGCTGCCGAAGTCATGAAGAGGAAATTTATAGGGAGCTCTAAAGTCACTTGACAATTATTTTCTTGGGTTATGACTTCTCAAATTGCTGTTTATTGCCAATAGCACTACATTTCAACATAAATAGGATTTATGGGATTAGTTCACTGTCCTGGTAAAGATGTTTAATCTTCACTTTAAATGAGATATAGTAATTCAACTCCTTTCTTTTTGTGTAAGAAGTGCCTTTAAACAAAGTTAGCTATTTTTATACACACTAATGAATCACCAGCTAAAAAACCTTTTTGGTCAGATGCCAAGCTTGCCTTGTTACCTGCTGTTCTCAGTAAATACAAAGCATGAGGTAAAGAGGGGGAAGAGGAAAGGAACTTACCACTTAATGTTCTAACAAGAAAGACTACATTAACCAATACTGCTTAAAATGCTTTAGCATCAATGGAATTAAAAATGAGGAAAAAAAAAAAATCCCTTGGCCACTAAGTAGCTAGTTCAAGTCCAGCCAGTTTAGTGTTTTTAAAATTTGAACATTTTGTGGTGTTTTTTAATGAGTTTGATAAACTTTTTTTTTTTTTCTTTTGAGTGGACTGAAGCACAGCAAACTTCTGCAGAGAGCTAGGCATAGGACTATCACTCAGTTTTAGGATGAGCCCTTTCAAGCAGAGTTAAAGAATGCTCATGATTCACAATGGGATTTGCTTTGTGAGAGCCAACAATTCCAAAACTTCCAGAAAAATATGGGACCCGGGTTCTCTGCCTGTTACTTCATCATTCCTACTGATTGCAAGATAGCAAGCATTTTAAGATCACTTTGAATAGCTGAGTACAACACAGAGCTGCTTATTGTTGGAGTATTTTAAAGTTCCATGCCATAGGCAGCTAACATCCTTGAGATAGTCTCAGTAGAGGCTTTTAATGAGCCTTCCAGTTCTCCTTCCTTAGCTACAGGGGTCATTGCAGCACCATTTGCAGGACAAACATACTGTATCTGGGCATTCCCAGCACAAACTTTCCATCTAGATAGTTACAGATTTGAAAGGGAGACACACATGGTGCTGCTTTAACATTTGTTCGTTTCAACTAGTGAATTACAGAACCCTGGTTTTGCATCTTTGCCTTCCCTCACTGTGAGGGTACAGGTGACTTATTTCTGTAAGGCATCAGAGGCTGCACTTACAGTAGGAAACAAATCGGGGTTGGGACCTTGTCTGTGGCCCTGTGGGCAAATGGCACAGCACAGCACCCATCCACACATCCAGACAATTTCCCATGGTGTAACAGTATGGCCTCATTCTTTCTGACAACTTGGAACCAAGTGGTGGTTTCTGCCATGCCCTGAGACATGCCCAGGCATTGCAATGAGGAAAGGTGGTTGTTACAGGTCACAACTGCCAATAAAACTGACATTACAGGCCTGTGCCCTGTCCCTGCATTCACCCATATAGATGAAGCCCAACAGATGACCATGGGCTCTGTGATCCACCCTGAGGCCCAACCACACCCAGCATAGTGGTGTGATCACCATCCCCCATAAGGGGATTTTCAAAGGGTCAGAAAGTCAAAAATCCACCAATGGGCACCATTTCCTAAAGGGTGAAGCAGAAAGGATTCACTGAGGATGCACTCTGACAACTTCTGGCCCTAAATATCCCACTGGGTCAAGAACTTTCCTAGGGTCCCAGCACAGAGTAACAGGGCTTTCCTCCCTCAAAAACATTGCAGAGTCCAGCCATGCAAAAAATGAAAATAGTTGCTCAAAAATATTTAAAATCCCCCCACTCAACAGTGGGAGACACCTGTGAGGCAGAGGGAGGAAAGGGAAGTGGCAGCGGAAGCACAGGCCCCTCCTCACTTGGTGAAGAAGCCAAACCTCCAAGGTAGCCACCGACAACACATTGCTGTGGCCTGGGCAGGGGGTGCCTCAGGGCTGGATTTGGGAATTGTGTGTTTTTTCCAGGTTGAAGGATTCAGCAATAGAGAAAGCACTCTCCCTGCTGGGTCTCTTCCTAAAAGTTCTCATTTTGTACATTAGGACAAGTTATTGTTTTTAATACTTAAAACAAATAATAATAATTTTTGGTCACTTCTGATTTCTGTCATGAGGAACAATGATGTGATGCCTTCTGATTTTGTGTGACAGCAAGGAAACTGCTAAGTGACTTCTCAGTGCCATAGAAGTATGCCTTCTCACATCTGATGCTCGCAAAAGTTAACATGCAAATTCAGCAGTGTTATTAGGACACCAAATGCAAAGAAACATATTAATCATCTGTCTCTTCTTTCAGAAAGTGACATTATCTGCTTCTCCTTTATTTTAACTTACAGATTTTGAGACTTTGGCATTCATATTTGTAGGCCACAGGTCTGTTCTGGTTAATGTTAATTCTTAAGTTTCTTAGGAGGGCAACGTAGAAGCACTTTGTCAAATTCAGAAAAGCCAAAGGAAGTAGAAATGTCATATTTCTCGTCTCCACTCCCTGTATGCTCTTTTGTGGGAACGCCAACTATATTAGACTACAGCTGTGATCTTCTCTGCTAAAACAATGTAGTGACATTTATGAGAACTGGTGAACGATTGTTAAAATTTATCCAAGGCATTTTGCAAATACAGAAATACTTTCAAGATAAAACATTCAGATTGCATTAGTAATATAGCTGTTATCAAATACCACTCTTCACTTACTTAACTGCCTTTTTTGTATAGCAGTTCCTCAAAAAAAAAAAAAAAAAAAAGTTGTTCTACCTAGTTTTATGATGCCTGCATCAGTGATTCCTAGCAACAATTCATGCAACAATGAAGTCATGCCAACAGACCCCATCTTTTTCAGGATTCAACAAATCATTCTTTCTGTACATGGAGTTTTCAAAATTCTTCCTCCTCCATGTACCACAGTGTATGAAATCACAAATCATAAACTTAAAAAATGTAAGTTTATACATGTTTTCAAATGTATTAAAGCACCTGTCATTGACAATTAAGATGTTCAGCTCTACAGGTGAGAGGGCAGTGGAGTTTAGCAAACAGGCTAGGGCACGTACATAGAGCTGACATATATTAGACAGGACCAGAACTATTCCACTCTGCTAAAGTCCCGTACCAGTAATCCAGGAGCATATTTTATTTAGATTATTTTGATGCCATACTTGAGTGTAGTTGTGCAAGGGAACACAGCTGGAGGGAAAAAAAGAAAGTCCTACACTGAATATAATGAAGCAGAGTAAAAGACGATTACATCATTCTGGTTGGTGCACTTGTGTTTACCTTCTGCTCATGGCATGGTACAGCAGACCTGGTGAGATATTCCCCATTGCACTTGTTGAGCGATTGAATCTTAAATTAACCAGCAATTAGTGCCAAGAATTCAGAGTTGAGGATCGCGACTTGTCTCTCTCTATGGCATTTATGTGGTTAACCAAGGCCTATACCCATATGCTCAGCCACCAGTTGTTAAAGTGCTAAGAAACTAGACACTCCCAATTTCTAGAGGTCTAGATAGGCTGTAAAGAAGGGAGTGATTAGCAGAGACCTGGCTTTTATAGACTTAGAAGCTCCCACTCACAAGCTGAAAGTAGAAAGATCTACTCCAACATGAGAAGAACCCCCAAAAACCAAACCAACCTCCCATCTGAATCGCTCAAAACAGCTTTACAAGAAGATTTTGAAACAATGATTGGTGTGAAGAAAATTTGTATGTTACCTGCAGAAACTCTTGTTTAGCATAAAAACCTGCATTTTCATAAATCAGATTCTACACAACCACACAGACATACATCTCCTCCTTTCTATCAGCCCTTTAAAACAGAACTAGCATATCTAAATCAAATACACAGTTCACCAGGCAAGGACTTAAAGACATTAACTTACTCAGATAAGGACTACTGTCAAGCTCTTTAAAACTGTGCAACTAGCTTTTAACTCCTTAAAGCTGGTTTATATTAAATATTGAATCCAATATTAGAACCTCATCCATTCCTTTGTAAACCCATTGCAACTGTTCAGCAAACTGTACCTACATAACATATCCAGTCATACCCCAAACCAGCTTGCATATGTTTCCGAAAGTCTTGTGTCAATTGAGTACAATGTCGTAACACCGCAGTAACCAATAACCATACCTGCCTTTGACAAATATTCATCTAAGAACAATAAATGTGCCAAGCACTGAAAGCTACACCTTCTTACTCCAACTTACTCAGCTTCTGGATTTCTTAGTACTTCTGAAGCAGGTAGCAACAATTCGTTTTCAGTTTTTGCATCTATAACAAAAAAATACTTAATTTTGGATGTTCAATTAGCATCAGGTTCAAAGTAATTTTTCATTCATCTTCAGATCATACTGCAATGAAAATATCCTTGAGTTCAACTCCAGTCTTTCTAAATTCACATGTGCATACAGATTTTTTTTTCTGATTGTAGATAGTCTTTTAATAGATCACTTAATGTAAAAGCAGAGAACACTACAAAAATTAAAAATAGAATAGCATATATCTGTACCATGGTAATATATTTACATAAATATATAGCTATGATTCAAAAGACAGCTTACTCATTGTATAATGGCAAAGACAAATGACTGTCTGTCAGTAAGTATAGCAGCTACTTAATAAAGAGCTTAGTCATTTGCTTGAGAATAATTTTAAAAGTCTGGGTTCCAGTTAAGCACAATGGAGAAACCAATATGTAAACCATTACTTACTAATGGTTTAATAAACTTAAATACTTGTCTTTTTTTTTTTTTTTAACTGACAGTTGCTGAGGCAGCTATGATTAGTTTTTTTCCTGGGAATCTAATTATTTGTAAGGCTTTCTTTTGCAATGTATTTTGTTGAGTGGTTTGGATTTTTAACTAATGGCAGGTCCAGAATTAAATATTTTAATTTTTGTACTTATTTATCCCCTTTAAAAATTTGACTCATTAAATCTTGCAGCATATTCAAAGTACTAAGTCATGAAAAGGGGTAATGTGTTAATAATCTGTTATTCATACCTACTATCTATAATAATATGACAAGTTACATCGTTGCCTCCTAATCTCTTTTGACTGAAGGAGGACCATGGGACTTGATGTGGTCTTAAAGTAACAGCCGAGGATTCTTGTAGCATTGAAGAATCTTTGTGCTACACTTACTTTATTTATGTTTGTAAATAAAATATCTAGAGAGCAAAAATCCTTCATTAAAACTGACAAGTGAATTGATTCATCATTCCCCAGCCTAACAAGCATAGTCTTCAGATCATTAACTGGAACCAAGGTCGATTAGACCTGTGGCTACCTTTCAGATAAAGTCATTTATGTCCAATTTTTTCAAACGCAAATCCTCTTGTGTGTCTGGGAATACAGTTCTGTATGTGCAGAAGAGTCAGAGCGGGTCATCAGAAACTGAGTATGTGAGATGCTAAGTTGATCTACAGGGCCAGTATCTCAAAGCTTAGGGTCAAATCCTTCCTTCCCTCCTTAAATACAGACTGGGACGTACAGTATATACCTGCACTGCCCACTAAGTCACACTGCTAGATAAAAGCATGACTATGCTTACTGCTTAAGATTTGCTAACCCTTAGGTCTTAAAAGAAAAAGCTGTCTAGCACATCCCATTCCAGGTTAGCTGGCCAGGAGTGACACTGCCACAGCAGACACACAGAGCTGCTTAGGACTGGGATAATATATATCTCCAGAAACAAACAAAACAGCTTGTTCTCCAGCAGGTTAAAACAAGATAAAATTATTTAGGAAACAAAAACAAATCGTATGTTTATTTAAATGCAACAGCATTTTGTTGTTGTTCTAAAATAGCCTCTCTATGCTTGTAGATGGCTCCGATCACCACAGCATCCAAGCATAACAGAACCACAAATGAACTGACTGTGCTCCTTTGAGATGTCAGCTGCTTTACAGTTTATAGTTGTCAGACTGCAAATGAGTGGCAAAGCAGAAAATTGAGCCCAGATTTCCCAAATCCCAGTCCAGAATCTTCACAAAACCTCTTATGCTTTGCAAGAAATGAGTACCTCTGGTTTATTTCTGGCACTTCCAGGTTCTGATGGAAGTATTCCAGCAAAAGGAGGAAGTAGAGGAGAGTGTGAAAAATGAAACAAATACAAGCATAACCAAACTACTTTTTTTTTTTTTTTGCAACCTCAAACTTGGTTTCAGTTGAGGACAAATCTTAGTAATTTTTTTTCCAAAGCAAATCAATCTCTAAATAAGTCTATGACTTGTGATTTCCTTTCTAAAGCAGGTTAATAACTGTACCTAAAAATATGGAAGAGGATCAAGGAATGAGAATGACGGAAAATAATCTAGTTTTCTTAATAGAATTCGTTTTCTTCTGTTTTGGCTCACTCTTAACCAGCTGACTGCTAGGTCACACCACCACTGCTCCTGATGCAAGAAAAAGGGCAGGAAGCTATAGCACAGAGAGAGAAATAGGACCATGCTTTTCAGCAACAGATCGCTTCCCCAGCAAAGCTAACCTAACACCAAACCACATTAAGTGAGGAAAATTTGGTCACAGATTAAGGTAGTAATTTATTTTGGACTGAGATGAAGATGGGCCTCTCCTTTGCTTACTTGCCTGGAGTATTTTTCCAGACTGGAGCTACCGTGCTTGTACAAATGTTGTGGTCTTCTGAGCAGCTAAAGCTTCACAAGATAGATAAACCCATCTCTGACAGAGTCATTGGTGCTAAACAGACGCAAACTGAGGTTGTGGATCCACTATTAGAATATCTTGTAGGATAACTTCAGACCTGATCAGGTGTGAAAGCCATGATCACATGCATCTTGGTTAATCAGCTATGTTTAACCTTTTAAAAAAAGGTCTTTTTTTTAATTTTAGAAAGACTGTGTGCTGTGTGCTTTATGTCATAGAGCCCTACATTTCTAATCAGGTACACAGTTCCCTAAAACGACCTATTGGAACCACAGCCAAAAAAATTTACACACATTGTATAGAAGCTCATCTGCATACTACAGTGTAATTGCTTCAGCTTCCAGAAGGCAACAAATTGCTAAAATAGGTGTTGTTTTTCAGTTTAGCACCAGGCTTCCAACAAGATGAAAACAGCTTGTGGTAAATATAATAGCTAGCAGCTTGAACAATAGCAATTAGGACAACAGCCTAAATCCTGTGGTGTCTCTGGAAAATGTGTGAACGGTCTTGCTAGTGTGGTGATAAGAAGTTTAAATTAACATGTATTAGCATCCCTGGGAGCCCTACAGCAGCCCCAAGCCAAGAAGTCATCAAGCTGGTGCTTCTTCATCCTGGTTGACCTTGGTTGGATTTAAGCAGAACTTTAAAAGTTGACACCATCTTGCATGCTTTTCTGAGCAGGGACACCTGGGCCTGAATCAGGACCAAAGAAGGGGGGGGAACAAAAAAAACCCCAAACAAACAAAAAAAAAAAGCAACACACAACACCCAACAACTCACAAAATCCCCCCCCCCAAAAAAAAACAAAATGGAAGGAATTCTATTTAAAAGCATCACCTTAACTGGAAAAGTGAATCTAGTACTTCAGTTGATTAGACCTTCCATGCCCACTAGAATCCACAAGCCGCAGACTGTTGTCAGAGATGGACCCTTAGCCATCCTCTGTGACACATAGGGTACTATCACCTACTTGAACATTAAAGACTTTATAAATACCAAAAAGAAAAAAAAAAAAATCAGTGTAGACCACAGCAACATCTATAATTACAGACACCAAGAAGAGATCAACATTATCAAGACAGTTACTGCCAACATCTCATTGTCAACCCTCCCCCCCCACCCCGTGCCCCCAGAAAAAGGTGAGCTGTAGAGTGCAGTTTTAGGGTGGTGTGAGGTTTTCCAAGGCAGAACTACACAAAAACTCCAGTTTTCAATGTGCAAACATGTACGTGCAAAAAGCTATATGGCTGATTAGTACCTGTAAACTTGATTCACAGCACTGATTATCCACATTGACTAACAAAAGGAGGGGGTTTTCCCCTCCGCAATGAAAACTGAAGTATTTTTCATGAGGCAACAGTATGCATTTGCTTCCTGCAAAGTTTTGTTCTTTTCAAAGTAAAACTATTTTGGAGCAGCAGGACAGTTTTTGAGATGGGATCCTGACTTTCACTTTTGCTATATAATCAAACTGAAAGAAGGGGAGGAAAGTTCAGCTTCTTTAAAAAAAAAAAAAAAAAATCCTTGGTTTTAAGCACTTTCCTGTTTTCCGGCCAGCAGCGAGAGTTTGTTCCCCACACAGGGCTGACAATGCTCAAAATTACAGCACCGTAGGATGTCCTTCACCTTTCAAAATATTCCTTAGTGCCACTGAGTGATTGCTAGGGCCCACACCACCCCTCCTGTGGAAAAAGTGGTGGGAGGCAGCAATTGAAGGCAGGAATAGACAATGAAGTGTCTCTCAGGGTTCTCTTGGCATAGCAAAGCAGAGTGGAAAACAGTGGAATTAGAAAACTGGATTATTTCCCAGTTTGCTCTCAAGGATTGACAGGAAAGGGTCGCCAGAAGCTCCAGCCATCACTACAGGTTTGGGGCCCCTTCCTTCAGGCAGGATGGCTCTGCTCTGATCACACCACTGACTGGCTCCCCCAGCGGTTGCTTGATGGGATTTGGAGTAATCTCGTAATCATGTTCGTCAACCCATACAGCAGTTAAAATAGCGAGAAAAAGGAGAAAAAGAACAACCTCAAACAGTTGCTGTCCATGTTCTATTAATAACTTCTTTTCACAAGTGAAAAAGACATCAAGAGATCTTAGACTCTTACTTTGTCTTTCACCGCTGAGTAATTTTTTTTTTTCCTTTTTATAGTACTAACAGATTACAGTAAACAGAGAGCATGTTACATCACTGATCTGAGGGTAGATACCAGCTTAACATCATATTCTCAGTTTTGCATCTATCACATGGTTAAAACACACACCAGAAGCATGAGGGAGGGAACAGAAAGGGACCCAAAGCTGCAGCTTCCCAGCCTGGCAAGCGGGTATCAGGCTCTGCAACGGCCAGGAACTTATCAGCCAACACGAAACCAACTGGTGTTGAGTAAAAGGGCCAATACAGTTAAGTAAGATACAGCAAGGGGCGTGGGAGAGGGTGGTATTAAAAACCAGAGTCAGCGTAGAGGAGCTGTTGCTTAGAGCAGAAGTATTGCTACAGAGTTTGAATAGGCTTCCTGTGGCTGCCCAGAAAGACTAACATCTGGCAATGCAGCCTGCTGTACTGAAGAGGGAACTCCTTTATCAAGGGTGCAGAAAATAGAAACATAACCACAAAGGTGGGAGAACAGGTTCATACGCTGTAGCCAGCCTCCTACAGTAACTGTTCTTCTTATTCATTACAGTCTCACTAAGTGTATTTGACACACAGTTATCTAGATAACCATCTACCATTTCAGATTTGCTCGAACAATAGCCAGCCGAGAACACATGGATTCAAAGTTTGAGAGTGTTTTCATAATGTAAGCTGGCACCACAGCAGTGTACACCAAGTGAATCCCAGATGGGTTTGGGTTTTTTTTTTTTTTGATTGTACAATTAATATTTTGGTTTTTGTTGTAGTTTACATAGTAAAAACAGGCAAACCATGTCACTTTTTTAAAAAAGTGATAAATTTAAAAACAAGAAGTGAAACAGTGCAGATACCTGAAACTACAGCAATTCTGCTGGCTTTGCTGCACTACCAACAGAAATAGTTCTGTCCTGTTTAGATAGACTTTGTTTTGCTACATGACTGCATATGCAGTGAAGTGATATCAAGTCCTGAGGGTCCACTCCTTTGATGAGTTAAGCACACAAAGGCCCACATTTTGATGCAATCTGATATCATATATTTAAGTCCTAGACAAACTGCAACTGTGAGGAAGTGATAAACAGAACTTCCTGCACAAAGCTGCCTGAGATAACACTTTCCATGGACTGGAAAAAAAGAGACACGATTGCTACAGAACTAAAAGGGAACTGTTCTGCTCTTAATAAATAACCCTTTCTTTTTCACGTGGCTATTGCAAAAGCCAAAGCACAAGTGACTAAGATTCAGTATGCTGCACAGCAGTTCTACTTGTATAACTCTGAAGTTATTATTTGAGGAACTACACTTAATTCTTAGCTCTCCAGATCTCTGTTCTCCTGAAGGTTCTTGTGCAGCAGCTGGAGCCTTGAAACTCAGAAACCTCCCAGCTAGTATTTTTACTTCAATTTTAAAGAAAAATTGAAGAAAGCTAAACTAAAAAATTTAATCAAATGGAGGAATAAGGAGTAGTTGTTTAAAGAATAAGGCTAGATTGTCTCCAACAAGGGAAAACTCCTATAAAAGACATGATTAATTCCTTATCCTGGAATTTCCTCTTAATTTTACATCAATGTCACTTCAAACTCCAAGAAATTGAATGTATTTATAATTATTTAGAGTTCACTTTGTGAATGCTTAAGCAGCCAAGTTTACCTCATGCTGGAAGTTATGGAAGAAGTGAGCTTCAAATATGAGTACTTAACTTGCACCAAAAGGTTGGGTGTTTTTTTTAAATCAGAATTTAGAAAATATTTGAATTATGAAGTTTTTCTTCATACGCAAATTGACTAGAATACACCAAAAAACATCATGTAAATTAAAGGTAAAAAGCACATGCAATTTCTAATGTAAAATATCAAGAGTTCATAATAAACTGTTCACTACTTGTTAAGAAGGGAGGCTGGGAAAGTAACACTTGCAAAATAGACTTACTCATTGTCAAAAGCACAGGCAAGTTACTGAAGCCTGGAAGAGATTTCACAGGTACACTTCTACCACAGCTCACCTGCTATGCAGACATCTACTCCAGTCTCACACAGTGATGTCCTAAAACCAGCCCCAACATCAAGTTCTCCTTCTGAGATGCCAGAAGCACTCCAAACTCAGGACATTAAAATCTGTTCTGATATAAATAAAGGGGGTTTGTTAACTTTTGCCTGTTCTGTGCATTTCTGTTTACATTATTTTTCTGAGAAGCTCAGACTGTGTAACAAGTCAGGAGAGAAGCAACTCCAGCATATTAAAAAGCAATAAAGTGCTACCCATCATTGAAAACTTAAAACTGCTGCTCCTGTGGCAAGTTCATGAAGCAATAGTGGGAAGCACAACAATTTATTCAATTAATGTGATGGCTCCGTGGTGACAGTCCCAGACATTTGCCCTGTTCCGGGTTTCTTGACACACAAAGAGCTGTAATATCAGTGTTTCTTCTGGTCCCTTTTGGATCCCATACATTGCTGGTCAGACCTAAACCTTACCATGAGCCATGCAGTGAGCTACGATCAGAGCAGTGTTGAAGATGCTGTTAGCACAACTGTGCTGAGCCCCAGGCAAACCAGGCCAGAGCGAAACAGCACTTTCAGCCTGTGAAATACCAATTTTTTAAACAAACAAACAAAAAATCCAATAAACCCCAAACCCAAGAGCCAAAACCCTTTTCAGTGGTCTTTTTAACTGGATTGGTTCAGAAGGCTGGGTTAGAGCACAGCCACACCAACAGAAGAGCAGCCACAGAAGTAATCTGTGTGTCAGGCAGGAAGGAGAAGAATCAGATTTTACTCTGAAGAAATTATAAATGGAAACACAGCCCAGTGATTGCTGACAACTATGCAGACAGAGTAACAGGCTGCACAAAATACCAGGCCTAAAACCGTGCTCTTTCACACATTCAATAGATTCACCAGAGCAAGAGCCAACAATGATTATTTTTCCAACAGCCTCTTAGCCATACACTTTGGCAAGGAACCAAATGCTATGGATGGCTATAGGCTTTTTATTATTTAAGAGACACTAACTGCCATGATGGCAGCAACAGGTAAAATGTTTTTAAACAAATTCTAAAATACACAAACTCCTGTAAACTTTGGCCTATTTCTATTGTTTCTACAATATATTGCAAATACAGTAACTCACTTATTTGTAATCTGATTCAAAATTGATTGCTTTCCCTTTAGTCTTTTATACATTTGCTAATTTTATTCTGAGCTCTTGTACATTCCCTGCCCTAGAGGGATTCCTCATGCAGATAAATTAATGTAATCAGTTAGATAGTTATTTGTATTTTTCAGGTGTGAGATGTTATCAAATAACAATTCCTGAAATTACTTTTCTTCATGAACGCAAGGGCTGCTTGTTCACTTGGGAATTATGGTAGAAATTGAACAAACATTTTTATCATCGTCAAAACAAGTTTCGTTTTCATTATACTAAGTTATCTTGAAAGCAATATTTAGTATAACACTTGAGTGACTAGTTTATTGTTACTTAGATAGCCCAGTGATAGGCACCTTAGAAAAAAAATGAAAATAGGTAGTAGACCAGACTATAACTAGCAAACACTCTCAGTCTCCTCCTATTTTAGTATTAATACAATTGAAAGTCTTCACAGTGCTGGTAATCTCGTAATGGGCTTGAGCTCTTTATCTTGGCTATGAATGAATTATTGGTTTTTCAATTGCAAAAACAAGTCTGCTGAGCAGACACTTGTGACTACAGAAAGAGTCCTCATCTGATGTGCATGGGTGGACAGAGAAGTCTTGTGCGTCAGCAGCTGATTCTTAAAACAAATAAAATGTCACTTAAATATTGTAAAAACAACAAAAAAAACCAACCCACATTTGATTTTTTAGTGTTGCAAATGAGACACTGTGCCAACTTTGCTCTACATAACAAGTCTCAAGAAGCTCTCCTGGGAATGTTTGTATTGTGTTTCTATCCAGGCCTCATATTTGCTTTGAATTGTGACAACAGTTTGACCGTTTTCATGTTAAAAGCTTCCTGCCTTTGTCCTGAAAGAAGCTTTTCATCAATATCTACAGACAACAGTCAAAACAGGAATTCAGGAATATTACTGTAAACTTTATGAGCACCCACCTGGTAGTGCTTGTGTTCCGGTACCACCCCTACATCCTCCCTCTGTCCATGTCTTCAGTAAATGTCAGTACCCTAAACCTTACCAAGAACAAAGCAGAGGGCTGTTGGGCCCAAATCCCGCTACTGATAGCTATGCTATGGGTTACAACAGATATTTATGCATTAAAAATTTTTTTGAGCACTCTTATTCATTTTCTGTTCTAGTACAATAGAATAAGAACTTTAACAAGCACTCTCCGGTCCTACTAGAGTGTGAAAAGTAACCAGTACAAAACATTTTAAAGATATTTTTATGTACATAAATACACGTACATGTTTATGTGTGTGTTTGTATATATATGGCAAAATCTCATACATCAGTATGCAAGTGTTTCATATTCAAGATTTGTCATTTTGGGTTTTAATTTTTTTTTTTTTTTTTTATACTTTACACTGCAGAGCAGCTTAGTATTTTCACCACTCCCAAGTCAAATAAACTATTCACATTCCAGTATCTTGGAATATATTAACTTCCACTTATGGGAAATTCTGCTTGAAAGATAAAGCTATGCACAAGACCGACCAGGCAGAAGTCACAGTGTCTTTCCCTGGAAGAAAGAGTTACCTCAAAACTTCCACACAATGTTGAGAAATCGGAAAGTATGATTGGCCTCTTAGATTGTTTTAGTTGAGTAACGAATAGACTGAACTTCCTTTTTTCAGTTTAGTCAAATAGTGATTATGCAAAGTGCACAATTCTAAACAGCTAATTAAACAGCAACCCCAAATCTTTACAGCTGAATAAGCTGCTTAAAAAAAAAAAAAAAAAGCCAGAAAACCTGCGTCTTGTGTACAAGTTTTAAAACAAACAAAAAATCATCAGCTACTCTAGTGATTCATCTGTCCACACATTTTCTTTCACCTGTGCAAAACCCAACCATCTACAGGATTCAGTGTGTTTTTCTATCAGAGCACTTTCTGTCTGAAGCTCCCAGGGGACACACTCTATTTCCTAATCAAGAAAGTAAACCATGAAGAAAGTAAAAGAATAATGCAAACAACTGTGATACAACCTGGCTCTCCAATACTTTCGTTCAAGACTAAAACCTAACCTAATTACATCATACCGAAGAAACAAGAGCATCTTACACATTTCCAAAGGTCAATTTAAGATGACCTTTGAGTTGGGTGTACTTTCTTCCCATCAGATAAGTTCAGAAAAGGGAACAAAATATAAAAATAAGTCTGAGTAAGATTCACATACTTTGTGAGACATGACAGGATCTCCTGAAAACTATGAAGTACATGATGATTTTTGAACTTTTTCCTTGAAGGTTCCTATGAAGTACATCCTTGAATTAAGTACACATCTGGGACCGTGTAATTCCAGTGGTTTTAGAGAACTACTCAGCACAGTGGAAAAAGCATAGTCCAAAACTGATGTATTTGTTTACGCTTCCTAAGCAGTGACTTTGATAATGTTGCTACAAACTTACTCTGGTAAAGTCAGAATAGTGGCAGAGTTTGTTTTAATGCCTACTTGAAAACTTCTGGAATTCTCCAGACATTGATCAGTTGAGTGTAATTTCTTTAAGCTTCAGTGAAAACCTACCAACTGTTGCTATAAGAGTCATCTTCTAGTACTTTTTACTTCTTTTTTTGAAACATTAAGTAAATCAGTTCTTGGTCAAGCATAACATTAGTCCTATCACAGAAGGTTAGCCCCTCAACAATGTAATTTAATGCCTTTAGCTGTTCCTTATGTACACCAATGGATACACTGAACTATGAAGAAACAGCCATCACTACCCAGGAACTGTTTTAGCAGGAATAGCATCTGCAGTAGTTTTTTTAATCAGGCACGGAACTGCTTCTTTCCAGCTCCCATTACGGTAGATAGTTATATTCAGAGCTGTATACTGAACAAAAGCTAGTGAGTATCACACAAACAGGCACCTAAAGGATACATTATTAATTTGGAAAAAAAAAAAAACAAAACAAACAAAAAAACAACAACCACAAACCACCAAACTCTTGGCACTTTCTCTTATTTTACTCAGAAATGTCTATTAGCGTCTTATTCGCATTAGGATACTTACTATTAGCCCATCGTACCAATGTCATTTTCAGAAGTCTCTTAACATTTGTTTAAATTTTTTCTCCACATTTACATACCTTTAGTGGTGCGTTCCTTTATGACACAGATTACCTCTTGCTGTTGGGATACATACTTTTAAACAAACAAACAAGAAATCTGAAAAGTATAAAATACTTCAGTAATAAAAAAGACTATTTAATGCTTTTCCCCTCTTTTATAACAGAAACACCTCTGTGTAATGGGCACTACTACTAGATTTTTCTTTTAGCAGTCAGGAACGTTAACATAAGTACCTAGCTTATATTACCCTGTTATCTGGGAGCAGGGTCCTCAGCAGTAGAGAAAACTATGTGAGACATTCTTGATACTCTGTTTAACTTACTTTACTATGTCTCCAAGGTGTTAAGTGAAGTCTGTCACTACCCCAGAAAAGTTCCTTAATTCCATGGCTTTCACAAACTTATATATCCCATTTATCTTCCAGTTCACCTGGGGATTACAGAAGACCTCAGCTGAGTTGTAGCTTTTAATGAGCTTACGCAGAGCACAGGGCTGAGATACCAAGCCTGCTCCTTCCCTGGAAGGCCGTGGCTCAGGCGGGGATATGAGGACGACTGTGTTCGAGAACAAGCTAGACATGCTTTCTTTCTGCTACCGCTGGCCAGATAGCCAGGAAAAGGCTGACTACAATTTCTGTAAATCATTGTTTCCCAGACATGGTGGATCACTGAATTTCAGCTAACCCATAACATCAAATTTTTATCTGTGCTACAGGTTAAGATGCACGGCTAACAGAAACACTGTGAGGCTATGTGCCTACAAGGGCTCACTGAGGTTACCTACTATTACCTGGAAAAGCTTTGCTGAAACTTGGGTTTCCCAATAAATTTGAGCTAATCTAAAGGCACGCGGCTACTGAAAGAGGCAGCCCTGCCCCTGCTCAGATGTGTTCTTACTGTATCTCTTCTCCGAGCATGAGCAGTCATGAAACCATGCAGCCAGTTAGCTCAGGGAACTTCTGCTGAAAATTAACCTGAAAAAAATACAAATAAAGTGGTCAGTTTTCACTAGTGTGAGTTTTCACGAAGTGTATGTGAACAAAAGATTGGGGAGAGAAGGACCAGAAAACCTCTTTTGACTGCAACTTCTTAAAGCAACGGTGGAACCATCAGGAGGGGACTGCAAGCTACTGCAGAACTAGCAGGAGGTTTGTGCAACAATTTAAAACTGGCTTCTTTTGAAATAGTATGTTGGCCATATGCTTCTATGCTACCTCCTGCTGAGGATGCTAAAGAGCTCAGCAAAGCTCACAAACAGCTCCTTGGTAGGTATTATCACTCCTGTTTTACAGGAACGAGGATGTGGACAGAGCTTGGATTGTTTACCTGATGTGAAAAGCAAGTTAGTGGAAGACAGAGAAAAACAAAACCACTGATCCTTGATTCTCACCACCAAGTTAATTAATAAATCAATTGTGACCAACATGCAGAACATTAAGAAGTGCCCCCTGAGCATTTGCTAGCAAGTTAGGCAAATGAGCAGCTGCGTAGCCACACCAGTGCTCGCTCGGCTGCACAGGCAGAGAACAGCAGCACGCGCAGGACCAGCGCCCGTGGGGCTGTGCACGCTGCCGGAGGAGATGTCTCATCAGCCTGGTGAGATCAAACAAGGGCAGACAGGTCAGGGAAGATGCAAGATCGGAATTAGACATGGATACACAACCAGCAGATTTTAACAGCAGGTTCTTGGCTGGTCATGACCTTGTCCTGTCTGTGGTGGTGACCCACACAGGATTTTGCCAGTCATGAGATACAGAAGGGAGCCACTGTTTTGTCATCCCTAGCAAGTAAAGAGGAGTGCTTATAGCCCCACGTGCCCAGTGTTAAGTTATACCACCCCCAGTTGGGAGAAAACCCAACTATAATGCTACTGAAGGAGGAAACTTGATTTTATTCCATTTTAAAAACACACATAAGGGTAGGAAAATCTTTGTAATTGCTTCAGAGCCTGCATGAAGCCACACAACAATACATATTGCAGCTGTCCTTTGAGCTTTATGGAAGAAGCAATACTTTACTTCACTATATACAGTAGTAAAAAGTCAGATTAACGCCCAATTTAGCATAGTTTCTGACTCTGCACTTCTGACTTTCTTTTTCACCACTTTGTATTGACAGGAATGATGGCACATGCTGTGGCATGATGGATATTCAGATCTCACCTGTTCACAAGACAGTTGCTACTTGGCTATTAAGTATTGGATCTTGTGGTTTTATAGCCTCCACTACAAGTGAAGAAGATGCCTCTGCCCTTGAAACCATGAAAATTGCAGTTAATGTGGGCCTTTGAGGGAGCATCAGGGAGATAGCAAGAGCTGATGAGCACAAAGCACCTGGGTCCACCAAGCAAGATTTGGTGTGTACTGACTCCCTTTCATCTGTCTTATGTATTAATAATGGTGCTTATAAGTGTTCTTTTCTTTTTGGAGAAATCGTCTTAACCTCAAGTATACTAAACTCTGTTTTCACCTCTCCAAAGTTTCCAGCTGACAATCCAGCTATTTATAACATATGTTTAATTTTAGAAAAGGTCCAAACTCTTCTTTCAGCAAGTTCCAAATAAGCCACATTTCATTCCTCCAGACTTTGGGGAATGCCTACTGTTCATTTTTGAAAAAGATCACGTACAAGAAAGACTTGAGCAGAACTGAGGCATCTAAAGAAAATGTGTAATCCAGCTCTCTTCCATAGCACTGGGGGCAGATTTAATTTCCCTTTGCTGCATATGAGCAGGCAGGCCTTTCCCAATGTGAACACCATTGCCTGCCTCGACATATCTTAGATATCTGGTCTTGCTAATTGTCTAGCTGATCTATGCAAAGGCTTGCTTTCTTTCTTGTTTTTTTTTTCCTCTCCCGAAGCATTTATAACCACTAATAGAGGAGCTGTTTTATTGACCCAGGAATTAGAGAGACTTATCAAAATCAGGTATTTTGGCTGCCAGGATGACCAGCAGAAGAACAGCTATGGCAGCCATGGAGCACAGGGATGGTGATGCCTGACAGACCCACGGGCTCCGGTGAAGCATTGCTTGAGGGTCTCTGTGTTCAGCTCATTTGGAGGGGCTCATGGTAGACACACATCTCTGCAGTTGTTCTCAGCAGAAGCCCTGGGGTGGGAGCAGCAACAAGGGTGGGAACAGAAGTCTTTTGGAGGAGACGGGTAACCTGTGGCCTGGGCAGACATTTCAGTTCTTCACCGTTTCCCAGACTCCAGGGGAATACCAGTCTAAAGATCCTAATCGAGGAAGCATCTGGATGTCCAATTTTAATGCTAGACAGCCTTTCCCAACCAGCTGCCATGCCAAGTGCTTCCTCTCTGTTCCTGTACCAGGACGTGCATGAAACTGACCCATGACATTTAAACAAAATAAAGCCATAAAATGGAGCTGAGTGATGTTAAAACCATTCGCTGGGCATGGATTTCCAGTGGAAGTGACACATGTTAGATGGGCTTTTCCCAGACAGGAACAGGAGCTGGAAATGTAGGCTCCAACATCTCAGTGCCACAGAGTTTATCAGCAGCTTGCTTTTTTAAGCTTCCCACTGCACACATCCCAGGCACTAGCAAGTATCATGAGAGAAGTCACAATAATGAAAAAAAAAAAAAAAAAAACTGTATTAATCGTGAACCCTTATAAAATAAAATACAAAATAAAGACTGTAAAACTAATGATTTCTTATGTGATTTTATCCTCTGAACTTTCCCAAGTTGGTCAAACTGTAATTTTTACAAGTATCTGCTACAGTGTAATTTCAACTGCATTAGGACAAACTCAGAATAAACATCCTAGAAACAATGGAGGAGTTTCATGCTTCCACTAACACGACCAAGAGCAGAACATAACCCCCCGAAGAACATCCTGAGGCCAGACTTTAGGAATGCTTAGAAGATCCAACACAACCAAACTCTTTCAGGCATACCTCTTCCATACCATAAACAATATATTAAAGGCAACTTCCTTAAATATTTTCTGGAAAGCAATTTATGTCATAGTTACAGGCATTTCTCCCAACATTTTCATCATCTTTGTTGTTTCAATCTTTGATAGTGCGGGAAGGAAATCAGACAACTTGTGGATATTGCTGCTACCCTTCAATTCTACTGATAATAGTTGTGGAAACATACATAGAAGAATAACTTCCTGAATGAAACAATATTTAGCGCATATGGAAGCTTTTGTTCTTGTTGCCTAGAGGATATATATAGTTTTACACAATTATAATTACTTTTAAAGGACCATAAAAAAATATCACTAAGATGTGTAAATGCTCTCTTTGAAAAAAAAGAAAAGCAGCCAAATTAAGTAGGGTTGGGTTTTCTTAGTTTTTTTTTTTTTTTCCCAGACAGAAAGGACAAACAGATACACATTACCTCCACTTTCCTTAAGCCAGTTGTATCATAACAGGAAGTGTTACTCATTCTAAATTTGATGTTGAATT
>WHYT01017477.1:783801-797220 GCA_009806455.1 Tetrax tetrax | reverse complement strand
CGAAAAAAAAAAAAAAAAAAAAAAAACAAACCAAACAGAAAAAAACCCACCAACAGACCCCGTGTAGTTTTGCATTCTGAAAGACCTAAATCGACGTTGTCTTATTGAAAAGTGGGTTTTGTCTTTTTCCTGACACTGTTTATATCACAACATAAAATACCTTCTGGCACCTGCTATAACATTAAGGAAGACTCCCTGTGAATGCCCTAGAACTTGGGGTTGATCTAACAATTTATGTTAAAGCCTTGTACAGAATCTGGTTGCCAGTTTACCTAACCTCAGTGGTTTCATTTGCCTTGCACTTTGCACTTCAGTTCAGGTACCTAAAAACCTAAGTAACAGGCATACAGGTAGTTTGGGAGCTACCAATGTACGGGAACCTAAAGTTATATTATCTAACTATGGGGAGATAATAATTATATTTTCTGACAAGTTTGGAGGCATGTGCTCCAAAGCTGGGGAACTGGCACCTTTCTTCATCAGTGCTCTGTGCTTTTGTTCCTTCTTCATATTTTGACAGTCATGTTTGACTCCAAAGAGACTGTAAATGGTGTATGAACTCAGGGCACAGAACCAGAAACAGCCATCAGTGGGAATAACCCCAAAAAAACGGGAAACCCTGGTCTTACTGAATTTATTCTAAATTATTTTTCAACTTCTAATTCATACCATTACCCCTTTGTGAAGAAAAGGAATAAAAAAAAAACCCCAACCAGCAATTCTTCTTTTATCTCTCATTCTGGAACTTGATTCATAACCTCTTGTTACATCTTTGCACTGAGAGGAAAACATGTCTAGCTCCTACTGAGAGTTCATCAGGTTCTTGTGATTGAAGTCACATTGCTTGCAGGAACGAAGAAATTCATCCCAGACTCCTTGTTCTGCATGGAAACCAGCTATCTTCCTATGAACTGGTTTAAAAACAAAACAAACAAACAAAAGTACGCAAGGAAGCAGAAGAACTCTTACCACGTGGGTTTTGGAAAGAGCTTCTCACGTTACTGTACAACCGTTGACTGATCACCTACTTTTTCTGGGACAGTCATCCTGCAAAATGAAAATGTGTGTCGTAGTTCATCCCCGATCGGGACCAGACTACGCAGTCTCTCTCTGGCTGCCCCCACCCTCCGAGAGAATAGGGGGAGATGATACAAGGAAAAAAAACAGCTTGAGGTTTGAGATAAGGATGGGGAGAAATCCTTAAAGTTACCGTTATGGGCAAAACAGACTTGACTTGGGGAAAAAATACTCATTTATTTCTAAAACTAGCAGGAGAATGAGACAGGGAACAAGATAACCTCCCCCCACCCCTCCCTCTTCCCAGTCTTAACATTATCTCTACTACTTTTCCCCCCCGAGCAGCACAGGGGGGAAGAGGGAATGGGGGTCGCGGTCAGTTCACCACACGTTGTTTTACGCTGCTGCCTCATCGTCGGGGGAAGAACTCCTCACATTCTTCCCCTGCTCTATCATGGGGTCCCTCCCACGGGCCACAGTCCTTCATCAAACTGCTCCGGCGTGGGTCATCTCTTCCACAGGGTGCAGTCCCTCCAGAATGGCTGCCCCAGCAGGCCCTCCATGGGCCACAGCCTCCTTCAGGCCTCCACCTGCCCCGGCATGGAGTCCTCCATGGGCTGCAGGTGAATCTCTGCCCCTCCATGGACCTCCATGGGCTGCAGGGGGAGAACCATGGTCAGCACCACAGGCTGCAGGGGAATCTTGGCCAGGAGCAGCATTACTCCTCCCCCTACTTCTCCACTGACCTTGGCGTCTGCAGCCGTTCCTCACAACAGGCTGGCAGACGCCTCTCAGGATCCTTTTTACATCTTCTTCACATCTCATCTTCTTTCCACTTCTTGCAGCCGGGCCGGGCCGAGTTGGGCCCAGTTGGCTGCCTGGCGGGAGGCCAGAGGGTGAGGCCTGCAAGGCCCACAAGGCTCGCACCTCTCCCTCTCTGCCCCTGCTCAGCTGCTTCACATCTTCTCTTCTTTTTTTTCTGTTTTCCCCTTCTGAAGTACGTTATCGCAGAGACGTTATCACGGGACATTCTGCTACCAATTGGCTTGGCCTTGGTCCACCCTAGGCCTGGCCGAGTTCACTGAACAAAGGGGAGCAACTTCTAGAAGTTTCCTACAGAAGCTACCACCTTAGCCCCCACCCCTCACTTAACAAAACCAGAACAATGTGTTAAGCTAGAAGAATGTATCCGTCTGATGTTTGGCAATACATAAAATCCTACATATTACCAGCAGTGCTTATGTCAGTACCGTGCGCACTTCTGCATATAGAACCTGGGAGATGCTATGCAAAACTGGCAACTTCCAAACTAACGAGGCCAGGCACAGGACGAGTCGTCCTTGCTGCTCAGGAGTCTCCAGATCACCACTACCTTGTGCTGCCATGTTAGTGTCTGTAACATCTTCACGCACAGGGCTTCTTCCCTCTACAGGGGTGCCAAATGCTGCCTTAGTTTACATTTATCCTTATAATAATCTGTTTTGTGCCAGGCACTGAGCAACTTCGTACATTTATATTTGAAACAGTTTTAATGTCAAGAAATCATGATTTTTTTCTTCCATCTTCTACACCGTTGATAAGATTTGAATATTTAGTCAAAGACTTACATTATTTACAAGTTTACAGTTCATTTAGGCAAACATAAAGATATCTTTTATATCCTTATTTTTCTCTACATACCTGGTAGATGGTAGCCATTCAAGATCTCTCATATGGAGAAAGCTTATTCAGATACTAAAAATATCACATGTTTACACTTGTAAATCACCATTAGCAAATGATTTTCCTAATGCTTTAGACAATACAGTAGCAAAGTGCAGCTGCTTCAGCCAGAATGGTATTTTAGTGACTTTTAAGAACTTAATGAGATCAGGTAATTGACTAGTGAAGCTAAAAATTTTACCTTCAATTAAACAATCAACAGCTCCGTACATCAACATAATCATCTTCACCCCTCCACCTCTCTGTTATCAAATCAATATGTGGGTAGCAGTTGTCTAAGAAACCACTTCCTCTGTGCTTCTAAACCAGTGTTCAGGACCCATTTTAAAGGGTTTATTCAATCAGTCTGGTGTAATTTGCAAATAATGAAAAGTATGTAGTAATGCAGGCTCTGTAAGCAACTAAGGAAAAATAAGGCCTTAATTAATTTGATATTTAATGGCATTATTTATCCTACATTTGTTCTGGTGCAACCAACAAATAACTTAATACTCTACATTTTAAAATATCATCATCTGTGCTTCAGTTGGCAGAACTAGATGTATTGATTTTTATATATATATATATATATATAGGAAATAAGATTGTACAGGTTGTGTTAATGAATCATGCAACAGAAAGTTTAGGAGACAGTCATGAGGGGAAAGTATCATCTTGGCGGAAAAAAAAAAGCACAATAACATAAAATAATTTTGTCAGGAAACCCCTTCAAGGGCTATATTGCAACACAGCAATCCTGTTTTTGAGTGGTTGATAATGAATCCGTATAAACTGCCCTCCCCAACCACAACCATGAGTGTAAGATATTCATTTCTTGAAGCATAGAGAACTTCTGCTGTCTTGCAAAAGATTCTGAAATCAAGTAGTCATATCGCACCACACGTTACATTCAGAAGTGTTCTGGTGTCATGTCACCCACAGGCAATTGTAGAATAATTCTCCTCTCTAACAAAACCGTTTGTTTCCATCTGCAGGTAGCATATGGTTTGTTACAGCAAAAAATATCAGGCAATGGCTTAAAACTGAAGTGCAATGTGGAGATGGTAACAGGTAAGCTAGCGACTTTCCAATGTAAGGGTTTTTTTTTTAATTAAGGCATAAATATATTCTAATATATGCTGATATTCACCACCTGCACTTCCTGCGAGTACGTCCTCAGCAGCGGACACTCCCAAAGGTTTGCAGGGGGGAGGTAGCTGGTGGCGCAAACCAGTGCCGAGCATGAACAATATTCATTATGAGAGTAGCGCTGGCAGAAAATGCAGCTATTGCAGTGTCAGCATTGTCTTCTCGTACCACAGTATGGGAAACCGTGAACAACATGAAGACTACCTGCACGTGGTTCTGACTGAGATTTTCAAAAGTGACTAGTGATCTGATCCTCAGCTTCCCAAAAAGAGTTACCGTAAAGGACTGTGATTTGGGGGAAGTGCTGTACGTCTCCTGCCTGCCCACAGAGGCGAGGTCCAGCCAGCAGAGCCTGCCGAGAGCAGCTGTCTCTGCTGCTGCCACTGTTGCTGCCGCTCCACCGAATGAAATTAGACTGCGTCACTCAGGGTAAGATGCTTGGGGCCAGGGCTGATACTGCACTAAGGAGACAATATTGTACGAGGCACAGTATCGGTGACTGAGTCAACGCTGCCTGTGTCAGCCTCCGGGGCCAAAGCCAGAGAAATGGGCTTTGCTTGGCAGGGTTATCCAACTCCTGGCAGGGTTATCCTGGTTATCCCAAAATCTTACCTGGGTGGAAAGCTACAGTCTGGTCCCTGCTGCCGGGGCAGTCTCTGCACTTTACCCAAAACAATCATTTGGCAAATTTCTCTTTGTTATTTGACAAACTTAGAAGAAATTCCTGGTTTGCTCCACTGCCTGCACCAGGATGCTGCAGGGGCTGCAGAGCCACCGCCCCACCCTATCCCATCCCACTCTCTTTGCTTCTAAGCCCCTGAAGCCTCTTCTACTCACAGCGCAGCACCTCCTCAGTGGCTCCCACTCTGAATTATATAGCTCTGTGTTTGTTTTCAGCCAACAGAGCAGCTCAATCACAGCTCCTGCCCACATCTAACTGGTGCTGACATGCTCAGAGTGAAATTTAATCCGGTGTTTTACTAGCTAAGGAGCCCAGAACCAACCAACTAAACTCCCTCAATTAGCAAAACTTTCTCCGATTTGCCAGCAGAGCTCTAACACCCATCAGCCAAAATGAACCAAGTTAGTGCAGATCTTCTCTTTAAAGGGTTACCATCCTTTAACCTACTTATACTAACTTGAGCTGTTTTCATTTGAGGTAGGTTTGGAAAGGGCTCCCTTTGGTTCTGCCAGGAATGACTGGGAGGCCAAGTCCCTGGAGAGCAACCTCAGCCACTGGCCCAGCCATTTGCAGAACTGGGTCTTTCTACGCCTTAGATCTACAGCAGGTCTGAGCTCTGATGGACTACGCATGCTAGAATTAGGAGGTTTTTCGCTGGGTAAGAGGGTTCCTCCTTATACAGAGACGGAAGTGGAAGAACTGATGTGTATAAAGCAAAGTTACTTCTTCCCCTTTTAACCTGTGATCTTCATCCCGATAGCTGCAGTAAGTCATTGAGATACAATTGCATGGTGGTGGACAGGCCCGACTCATTTTAAAATGGCTGTACCCCCATGTGGGTGTGTACCAGGACAAGTCCTCTCTTTCAGTACGTCTAGACTAGGATAAAAGTAGTGTTTTTAAAGATATTAGCTGACACAACTTGACAAAATGTGACTAACACGTTTTGAAACCTTGCATAGATAGGACAAGTCAAATGCTAAAAGGTGTTAAAATGTGTTTGCTAAGTCATTCTAAAAATACAGCTTTGATACCTGTCTAGACAATGACAGAATACTTTTTAAAATGACAGGCCATACTCATGGGAAGTCCCACTGTAGCAGCCAAGGAGAATTATAGCATAGGAAACAATCAATAAGAAGTTTCTCCACAAAGGTCTTCAAAGCAATGGCACAGATTGACATGCGGGGAAACCCTGACAACTTTTCTAGACAACTTTTTTTCAGTAGATTTTGTTCAGTCAGGCCCTCTTTTTTTAAAAGCAAAACCTACTAAAAGTCTACCAAGATCATCTTCTGCTCCATTTTAGCAGGTCATAGTCTGGGCTCCTGGCTGACTGAAACCCAGCCTGCTAAAATCATGTTAAAGGTATTGAGGTCTATGTGTTTGTCAGATGAGATTTTAGTATTTAAATAAGCTTGATTGAATTAGGCCTCCTGGAAATGGCCCTTTGCCTAAGGCTGATGACACGGTAGCTCTTTTTTCCATGCCCATTCAATTTTTTAGCCCAATTCATTTGCCTAAATTGTACCAACAAACACAAAGTTCAATGTGTCTTTAGCATTAGTATTTCTAGTTGAATGTGAGCACAACTCATTTCCTACAAGCCACCAGACAGCAATTGGTTTTGACTTTGACTTCATTTTACCGAAATGTACTCAGACAAAACCCTTGATCTAATCTACTCTTTCAAACAGCTACTTGAAAATGCCTAGCCCCGTGCGTGCGCACGTACCCATTGTAATAATTGTCTTCTACAAAGTCAGCAGATAAATTCTTAGTCATTAGTATATTTCCTTACACTGTTTTGCTTCTACCAAACTGACTGGAGAGTGAACAAGTTAGAGAAACTGTTTCCCAGAATTGTACTAGCATCTTTGGCATCTTAAACAATACTTTCAGGAAAGGAAAAAAAAATAATAATTAAAAGGGGAAAAGTCACTGCCACAATTGAAGAACAACTATGAGCCCAGCCTCTCTGACTGTTTAACGTGAGGCCCTTTTTCATGGGGGGGGGGGAAGGGGGCAGACCATTAATTCTATTTATTAGTGAGGCTTAATGACATGGGTGGGTATCAGTCTGGTAGGAAAAAAAATCTACATCTCAATTAGTCCCATTAGAGATTATGTCTTTATGACATGGGTGGGTATCTGACATTCAGAGGAAAATTCACAAGTCACCAACTCAATTGAAAGAGTCCACAAATTAATAACTTGCTGGCATTGCTCCACGTGACCAAACTAACACAACCCAGACTTGCTTGAGATTCCCTGGTCTTAGTAGTCGTTTGTCAACAGCTCTCAAACAATGGAGCTGTGAAATGGAGCCAGTTAAGTTATCATGATGCGGCTTTTTCACGATTGTGTCAAGTTTTTTTTTTGCCTTGGCGTGCACCACCTGGAATATTTTAGAAATACACATCGATTTCCTGTTTTGAATAAATAGGAAGCAAACAAATCTCTTACGCTCGTGAGGCCTGCAGCCAACAAAGTCCATGATTCAGAAAAAGACAGTGAGTCCACAGTCGGCAAGGGCTCTTTGGGAAGCAGTTGTCACCTACAGACCTGGACAAAATCTTTCTGTCCTTGCTAAGCCCAAACCACCATTAAAGATGAGTGGGAGGTTGATCTGAGTCTGATCAGCGCGCTCTGACCTGCTGTGGATGCTTACTTCAGGTTTTCAGCACTGTCTATCTTGAAACTTTCTCGTGTGCTAAAATAATGTCTTTAAAATCTGTTTTAATTATATATATAGCTGAAAGACAGTAGTGCTCATGCGCAGATTTTTTTTGTCTGATTTTTGTCCTCTGAGAAGACATCTAATAGCAGATTTATTCGAGGCCTGATATTATTTATTGTTGTCCGCTAAACCGAGTGGCAAACCCTCCGTTTAGCCGGAGGAAAGTCCTTTTCAGTGAAAGCGGACAATTAGGAGCCCTAAGTTATTATTTCCTATTATTGTGCAATAAAAGAGGCTCTGGCCATTTCAGTGCGAAGGATTAAAGTGCTCAGGATTGCAAACATCGCGCAGGCACTTTCCTCCTCCCTCCGCTACCGCACACCGCGGAACCGCTCGAGACTCCCTCGGGCAGCGCGAACAAGCTGACCCACGCGTGTTCTGGCCGCGGACGCAAGGGAGGGGAAAGGGGAGCGGGCTTTCCCACGGGTGACCCTGGCCGCTGCTGCCTTTGGGACGGGGCCCCACCCGCGGCTCCCCCCCACCCCCGCCCGGGCATCCCGGGGGGCTGGTGGGCGGGCCCCACGGGCCGGCGAGCCGCGCCGTGTGGGGAGTCAAAGTACACGGGCGGCCGGGTCGATATCCTATGAGGCTAGAAAGAGTTCTGCATATCAAAGGCCGACGAACCTAATGGCTAAAAATATAAGTACCTGACCCGGAGGATTAATCACACACTGTCAAGCTGAAATTGGTGCAATTCTTCCAATCATTAACGTTTTGCTTACAAAAATGTGCTTTTCTGTTTGTTTTTCTGCTAAATGATAACCATTTTCAAGTTGAATCGGCTGATAAAAAAGTCGAAAACAAGACGGGAGTTGTGCTGGAGAGGTCATACGTGCTACTTCGGCATGAAGTAGCCAGCAGGCAAACAAATCTGCAAAAGCAGAGCGGCACGGAGGGGGCTCGCAGGCCGCACCGAACCGTGCCAAGCGCTTTGGCTGGTTTTCTCCCGCCGAGGAGAAGAGACCGCCCGGCGAGAGCCGCTCGCCCGCCCCGCCGTGGGCATCCCCACGCAAGTCTCGCGCGCTGTGGAAATGGGCTCTGGGCGTTAGGAGTGGGAGGTGTGTGGGGGGTATTTATCCGACTGCAGCCGGCAGCTCGGTTCCCGGCTGGCCGCCCACGCCGGGGTGTTTTACCCAGACGCCGCGAGCCCCCTTCCGCGGGTGGGTGAGCAAGGGGCATTTCCACAGCCGAGCCGGGGCGACAGCGCTGTTGTCATGTGTCCCGACACCCTGGAAATCCACATCCCCGGCCCGGCGGGGATGCAGGGAGCCGCCGAAGCCCCTGCCCCCCGGTCCCCGCTGGGAACGCGCCGGGGCTTCCCGAGCCCGGCTTCCCGGGGGAGTGATCCACCAGCTGGGACACACCCCCCGCTGCCCCCACCCCACCTCCCCGGGCACAGGCCCCGGCCCTCGAGGGCTGGAAGGGTTCTCCCCGTCGGCGGAGCCCCGCTGCGGGCCGTCTGCTCCCCACGGCGATGTCCTGGCCGTGCGCGCCACTGCCCCGGGGCTCGATCCCGGCGCAAGGGCGGAGAAATGCCCCGGGGCTTCCTTTGTCACGGGTGGCCTTAAACCCGGGGCCGGTGTTCAGCTGCCCGGGGCTGCCCACGGGAGCGGGGGCGGCAGAAGGCCTGGCCCTGCGTGTCCGCAGCCGGAGCAGCTGCCGGGGTGGAGGGACCGGCCGGAGCCTTCGCCCCTTTCCTCGGCCTGCACGAGCAGGTGGCAACGGAACCTCCCGGTCACTTCGTGTTTTCAGGCCCCGTTCACCAACGCAGTTTTGAAATAATGAATCGGGGCTCAGTTATTCCGAAAACTCCGCTATTTCTCGAGCCGTTAACCCTCCCGGGCGCCGCGGCCATCCCCCTTCGCTAGCCAAAACTTGCTGTCCCTAAAATCCTTTCCTGGACCTAAAAGCCTCCGTGGCACCCGGCCAGGGGCAGGTCCCTGTCCCCTGCGTGCTCGCTGCAGCCCCCGGGGGGGACAAACACACAGTGAAGTCGCCGGGCTCACCCACGCGGGTGCCCACTCCCGGGATGCCCGATCCCAGGGTCATTTCCCCGTACCCCGGGGTTCCGTGCTTTTTCCCCACGCCCCCGGGGCCGGCATAATTTCGGAGAAAGGCCGATGAATAACTACTGTTGACTCAGGCGGGTCAGCGCCTGTCCGCGCTGGGGTCGATGCCCGGCCCCGAGCAGGCACTGCCGGCCCCGCTCCTCCTCCACCCCGCGGCCCCTCGGCCCCTCCAGGGTCGGGGCGATTTAGGGGAAAACATCCACGCTCCTAGGCGGAGCTGGCAGACCGGGCTTCCCTCCTCCAGCCCCAGAGCCCTTTCCCGACGGGCAGGAGGCATGGAGGCGCGGGTCCAGGCAACACCCAAACGCGGGGGTGGCAGGCTGAAAAATGGCAAAAATACAAGCGATGAGCTCAGGCGTGATACCCGCAACGCGAGGGCGCTCAGGGGGCTGCAGAGTGGCCAGTGACCCCCACGGTACCGGAGGGAAAAGCCCGATTACAACATGCCTGGGGCACTGCTGGCAGCAGGGGGGAGGTTTGGGATTTCTCCTGCCAGTAAAGGGGAGGCCAGCATGGCATGTGGTGCAGAGTGTAGTTTTATTTCACAGACAAGTCCATCCCAAATTAAATACCAAGTTTTGCTTTTTTTTTTTTTTAAAACATCCAACAAATATGTACAAAATATGAACAACATGAGGTATAAAACCGCAAGGCTTTTAAAGAAAACCAGTATGTACAGAAGCAGATATGTATACAATAGGCATTATCTTCCCATGGCTGTGTGCCTCGCTTATCCCCCCCCAGCTGATGCCAGTCTCTTTGCTGCAGCGGGGCCCTATCACTCGCCGCATTTTCTTCTCAAATACGAAATCTGTAAAAAACAGCACTAGAGATTTTCAAGGATAAAAACATGTGGGTTTTTTTCCCTGCAAACGGAACCATCCAGACTGCAAGGCAAGGTCCTCAAAAATCTGAGAAGGCACATTTCATCTCACACAAGAACAAAAATGAATCTGTCCAAAGACTCTACCTGATGAACGGAGGGATGTCTCAGTGGGGAGCACCACGGCAGGTAAAAGGGTGTGAGCATAAGGCACTTGTCGGGACAGTCAAATCCCTCCCTGTTTCACAGAACATGCTTCTCTGCTTGCAAAGGGCGTTTAAATTAATCTATTTAAACTACATTTGTTTACACACACAAAGGGCTTAGTCCTGCAGTCTGTACTCACTTCCACACTAGCTAGAGAGGAGTTTTGCCTGATCACCAACAGCAGCTGATTCAGACCCCCTGTGAGTGAGGACAGGGCGCAGTATGGGGTTCCAGTTAGAGCATTGATTATTGTACAAATATATTTTACAAATAATTAAATACAAACCATGTTCCTTTAACCAAATTAGAGATCTGGATTATTTGTGGAAAATATATCTTTCTTTTTCTGCTTATTATAAAACGAGTCTATTTGGCGTTGTTTTTTTTTCTTTCAGTGGAATGGTGAAAGTTTTCTCCTGTAGCATAATACTCTTCCAAACCAGCCCCTGGTAAAGTGCAAGCCGAGTTAGGGTCCACTCTCCGCACAGGGCCATTAGTGGGCAGGATTGTAATAGCCTTTATCGCCTTCAATGTCCACTTCTTGATCGGAGTCCTCGGAGATGTCTGACTCCAAGTCTTCCTGTGAGGCCGGTGAGGGGGTGTACTGCGAGCTGTCCAGGGACACCTCCTTAGCCTTCTGCTCCGGAGTCGGGCAGCTCTCTGGCCTTTGGTCACTATGACTGTCAGCACCTTCTACTTCTTCTTTTTTGGTGGCCTGGGGGTTCTCCTGCAATAAAAGAAGCCAGCTTTATACAGAAATACGGGCCACGGAGCCAGGAGGCCTAAGAATTCCAGCTGTGCCGGGTGGGAAAACCACCTTAGGCTTCTTGCAGGAAAAGACAGGTGTCCCGCTACTTCCCAGGCCTCCTGCCTCTATAAAGCTGCCTGAGTGGGACAGGGCTGGGCGAGGGCTCAGCCCCATGCAGAGGCTGGGCTCTGATCCCGCTCCCCAGTAGCCATAGGGGCCGCTGCCGCGAATAAGGCTCCTTGGTGATGGTTATCGCAGCCACTTCAAAAGAGTCAGGAGCTGCCCGAGCCCAGGAACCTCTGAACTTTTGTCTTTAGCAAAGCAAATGTTTATTATGAGTCTACAAACACCGACACACAGCTTCCTCCTGCCCTGATCTTTCTTTAATTACACCCAACGGCAAAAGGAGGGAGGCTGAATCCATCAGTGGCCCAAAAGCACATGGGAAAAAAAATCACTGATTAAGCTAAAACTCAGTATTAAAACACTCCCCATTAAAACCAAACCAAACCAAAACAAAGCCCTGTTTCTGAAGGCAGGAGTAGCCCTGCATCGGCAGCCGTCTGGGGAGCCCAGTCCCCTAAGGGGGCATGAAATGATACTCTTAAGAGAAAGCAGGCAGAGACATGTACCCATGATATAACCGTGCGGGCTCGGAGAAATGGATGCGACTGAATGAAAAGGAGGAAATGACTTAAAATGGCCGAGATCCCAAGCGAGCTCTCCGGACACTGCGGCGTGGGACCCAGCCCGCCTTTCACCAGAGTGAAGGGGTTTTATTAAAAAATCAATTGAAGTACAAGTTAAATGCGGGGGAAGATCACAGGACAAATACATCTAGAGTGTGGCGCTGTGATTAGTTTTCTTTTCTAATTATTTTTACCAGTAAAACTCAGCTGTCCCTGTCACATTTACTGAAGCTGGACTCAGGCCACAACGTGAGGACTTTTCATAAATCTTTGAGCCTCAGCCTTCATCTGACCGAGACAGCCAGCTAGGATCAGGCCCTCTGAGCCATGAGAAAAAAAAAAAAAATCAGAAAAAACCAAAACTGCTTGAGCACAGTTTCTAAGGGAAGGGAAACTGCTTCGACCTCTCAGCCTCATACGCTGCAACTATCCGTAAACGAAAAGTAAAAGTTACTTCATTTTCCACGCGACTCCTCAAAACTAACACGGTTCTGGCACCTGCCTCTCCCCACCACTGCAGAATAAATCGACTCGCGGTTATTAAGAGGGGGTGATTTAAAAGACCAGTAAATATTCTTCTCCGAAACAACGGCCTAAGTAATTTACTGACAATTACTTATCTTCTCCACGTTAATTGGCTAAACAACATATGGGTTTACAAAACAATTAGCGTGGGGTTTTAATAGGCGGTGTGTGAACGCCGAGCATAATTGATAGAGGAGCTGCATTAGGAGCTTTTAGCGTTAGTGCTGCCTGAACGAGCCCTCGCAGATTCCAGCATGACTATTTGTCTTTTTAATCAAGGTGAAGAGGTTAAACAGCCTTTCAGATCACTTCTGCATACAACCCGGAATAGGTGAGCAGGGCCTAAGATAAGACAATTAAAATACTGATTTCTATAGAAACGGAAACATCCCCGTACCTGCTTTAGACGCCTCCATTTGGCTCTGCGATTCTGAAACCACGTTTTGACCTGAGCAACGACAACGAGAGAAGGCGCGGGGTAGCCTCGGGGCCGGCGAGGGGCAGGGGTCAGCCCCCCGGGCCGGGCAGCCCCGCACCCCGGGGGTTGCCCGAGGCTGAGATGTGGTTCCCCGGGGGGGGTGGGCACGGCCTCACCTGCCTCTCGCTGAGCTGCAGCATCTTGGCCAGGCGCTTCCTCTCCGGCGGGGAGAGGTATTTCTGCGTCTCGAACTTCTTCTCCAGCTCGATGGTCTGGTCGTTGGAGAAGCGGACCTGCCCGCCTTTCCTCTTGTGCAGCGGCCGCTGGATGAAGGGGCTCCACAGAAGCGGCTTCCCTTCAAGGAGAGGCAGAGCGCGGAGGGTCACCGGCCGGCCGCGGACACGCGTGTCCCGCCCGAGCCCGGGCCCGGAGGCTCGCCGGCTCCAGGCCCCGCGAATTCCTCTCGCCTGATTTTATTCCCCCCAGCTCCTAGGTTGATCTTTTGCCTCCTCTGATTTTTCACCTCCGCCGAAGAGAGAGACCAGTTAAAAACCACTCTACGGGCTTTGGCAACATTTCCGTCAATGTGTTTCCTGTTGGTCTATCTCGCAAAGAAAAGAGAAAAGAGAAAAAAAAAAAAAGAAAGAAAAG
>WHYT01017477.1:737282-782593 GCA_009806455.1 Tetrax tetrax | reverse complement strand
GGGAGAGGGGGGGGGGGGGGGAGCACGGCCGCGGGGTCCGCGCGTGGGTGGAGGGCGGCGGGGCCACGCAGGCTCTTGCCCCATTCCCCGGGACAGGGCCGAGAGCCCGACGGCGCGCGGAGCAGTGCGGAGTGATTTCCTCCTCCGCGCCTTGCCGCGCACCGACGGCCGGCACCGGCCGGTAAAGGGCCAGCCCCAGATGGGAGGTGCGGGGCGCTGGGGACCCGCTCCCCCACAGCACCGCGAGAGAGGGGGGCCCAGTCGCCCGACCAGCGCCACCTGGGCACCATCGATTTAATTCTTAAAAACCCGCCGGGTGTTTCCTCCTGCCCCGCCGCTCCGGGGAGAGACGTGCGCCCCGTCCGAGCTCCCGCTCCCAGCCCCACGGCGGGGCTGCCCCTCGCCGAGCCCCGCTCCCTGCCGGACCGGGGGCTGGGCGGCGACCCCTGCTCTGCCCGAGCCCTGTCACCCGGGCACTTGCCCCGACGGCAGGGAGCGGAGGCGGCAGGTGCCCCCCGCGGGTCCTGCCGGGTCCCCCATCTCCCTCACACGGCCCCGAGCTGAGAGCGAGCACGGGAAGCTGTTAAGGAGTAGCAGGTGCTGGCGTAACTTTCTTTTTTTTTTTTTTTTTTTTTAAAAAAAAAAGTCTGCAGTTCAAACCCACGAAGATCTTAATAACTAAGAGGCTCAGAGCAAGACGAAAGGGTGTTGGTGAAATGGAAATGTATATATTTTAATAATATAGGGAGGTTTGTTTTTTTTTTCTTTACATTGTTACCAAATGCCAAAACTCACCTTTAAAGCGTGGTCTTGTGTCTTGTAAATACCAGGTATACGTAAAGCGAGCTGACAGTTTTGATTATTTTTTCTCTCTGTGCTCAGTCTCCCAGGCATTGCTCTTTCCAAGGGGTTTAGCTAATGTTTTCATCTGGAAGTGTTGGATTTGCAGCTTGATTTACTTAATAAATGTACAGTAAACCGATGACCCGTTGCCCTCTGGAATAACGACGTGCATGATACGAGGCAGCAGTATGGAGGGCCCCCACAATATTTTACAAGCTGTTGATTCAAAATCCTGAGAACAAGTTTAACCGAAAAGAAAAAAAAACATGTTTTGCTGTATTATTGGAAAACAAATAAATAGAGGAAGAGATTATTCTTTTCTGACTTTTATACAAGCAATAGGCCTTGTTAAAAGGAAGTTTTAATGGCACAGTTATTACATTCCACTACCACTGCATAATCCCTAACAAGAAAAATGAAGCACTTAATTTTGCAGTTCTACAGCACCGCCCCTTTCAAATTCAATTGTTAGACCTTAGCCTTCCTCCTTCCTCGGGTTGGAGACTATTAAATCCGCATTCATGAAATGTCACATTTATTGAACTACATAATTTTTTAATATCACTAGTGCAGGTTTTATAGTTGATTTTATTGTTTTTATGGCCATTCGGGGCTCTAAAACCCGGATTTTTTCAATGTTGTCCTTATAATTTTTTTCACACAGTCAGAACTAATAAAATAGAACAGTTGTGACTTTTTAATGCAAGGGGTCTCGGAGTTTCAATATTTTCACTCTGCTGGATACTAAAACCAATAAAAATACATGAGATTTTAATTATTTTCTGGATTAAATAAAACCTTTTCCCTTTCTTTTGGAACATACATTTTGTTTGTAATTTCTGTCGTGAAGGAGATAATGCAGCTTCAGATAAAATACGTTATTACCAATATTGCTGCGATGAATACAGTTTTGACTGGATTTTACAGTCTAATGGGCATTTCAAGTAAGGTGCGGTAGACACTCCAAGATCAGTGCAGCAAAGACAGTGCTTAAATATTTTTATTATTTCTTCTCCTGATTCCCTCTGGAAAGCACTCTAATCTATCTGGAAAAAAAAAAAAAAAAACAAACAAACCAAAAAACAAACCCTAAAACCTCGGGAGAGGGAGAGAAAACCAAGTACAGTCCGATTAAAAAAAAAAAAAAAATCACAAAACTTTCACATTAATTTTCTTGGAATACACTTGAAACACCCCCAACTTTTCTTGCTAATGTGGGGATTTCTAGAGGGCGGCGGGGCGGGATGTGTGCATCCCCGCACTGGCACAAGCTCAGCCCGAAGGGATCGGCTGGAGAACTCATTATTTTGTGTAATAACTTCGGGGCCCTGTCCTTCCCTTCACTTTCTGTGAAATCCCCCGCCGTCGAGGAGTTCTGAGCGAAAGGGGAAAATAGTAATAATAGAAATCAGGGACCTCCCTTTGCTCCAGGCGGCCCCGCTGCCAGCCCCGACGGCGGTGCTGGGGGGGACACCCGTCTCCCCCGCCGCCGTCCGGGCCGCGCTCCCGACGGGGCGGGCGGAGAGAGCGGCTCAGGCCGGTACAAACGCGCTGCTTCTCGCGTCCCCCAAAGCGGGGAACTGGCGAGGATGGGGTGGGACAGGCTCCCCGGAGGGAGCACCGGCCACTCCCTAAATGCCCCCCGCGTGATGCTGCCACAGCGGCCTCTCAGGACGCTGCCCCCGGGCCGCGCTAAGCCCGGCCCAGCCGCGCTGATCCGCTGTTCTGAGCCTATTTCCCTCCCCTCCCAGCCCCCGTCCTGCGTGGGGCCCGGAGCAGCTTTCCCCGAGGACGGAGCCCCACGGGTGCCTTGGCTGGTGAGAGGGGAAGCCCTTACCGGAGGAAGCGTGCAGCCCACGGCTCGAGTGGGCTCGAGGGCCTCGCGGCGGCCGCCGCTGCCTCCCTCCCGCGGTGCTGCGGGGGCCGGCATCAGCCCCGCGGGGGCGGTGTCGGGGCCCCGCTCCGCGGCCCCGGCTGCGGGTGGCCGGGTCTCCTTCCCTCGCCCCCCAGCTCCGGGGCGGGGGAGCAGCTTTAATTTAGCGTTTATGTGTCACCGTGTCCGTGAGCGGGTTTTACAGGGCGCCGGTAACGTCGAACACCTGGACGGCGGCACCGCGGGGTGGGGGGTGGGGGGGAGCGCTGGGCTGCGCCGGTCTGTCGTCAGGCAAATACCTCAAACGTCGGAAAATCAGGAAATGAGTGCTTCAAAGCCAGCGACAAATGCCAGACGGTGTCACCACCGCACTCCCCATGACCTGCGACAAACGCCCCACAGAAGATTTTTGGCTGCCACGGTGCCGGGCTGGTTACTCCGTGCACTGCGTGAACTGCTCCGCGGTTTGTAAGTGAAATGAGCCTCGAAGCACAGAACTCTCTCCTTTCCTCGCAGGTTCTGTTACCACTAACATGTACTTTTTTTTTTTTTGGCATGGTACCTGCCCGGTTTCTGCTCTCAAAACTGGGAGTTTCGCCCAAAATAGCACTCTCTGTGACACTGCAGACTTCAGGAGAGTTACACCAGAGATGAATCATTCCGAACTGAAGTAACTGTGTTTGGCTGTGCAGAATTAGTGAGCAATCCAGCAAAGTCCATCTTTTAACAGCCAGAGCAGGCAACGAGCAGCGTCATCCCCTGACGCTACAGGGCGCTTTCCAAGAGGATCCAGCCCGCAGCCATTCTATTCCTTTCCATTACTGAAAATATTTCAAGACTCTTCCAAGAGAGGTGAGGCCACAGCCTTGAACACCTTCCAAGGAGGAAATAGGAGGGAGTTCACCTCTCTGATTTTCCTAGTGCCTTGGAAGCCAGATTGCCCCAGACAGAGGCAGTTGTGGGGTGATGTCAGTCGCTGCTACCGTCCTTCAGATAGCTCATCTGTTAGATATTCACTTCTCACATCTTCCCCCTCCTCACCGTTGTGATTTGATTTACTAAATGAGATACAACCATGATAAAGATGAAGGCAGGTCAGTCTTAAAGACATTCATTAGATGTAGCAGAACAAGACAAATCTTGGTCTAAAAATGAGTGAACAATGTATGAACTATTATTCCAGACAGAACTGGCAGGATCTTATCATTTTCCATCCTACATCCCTATATTAATCTGATTATGATTTTGCCAAATTTAAATAATCCAGGTGGAAAAAATTATGTTCTGGGGGCATCTGCCCCATGCTGAGTATGTTTAAGGTTTCAGGAAAACTGGTTCAGCTGTTTCTGAGCACTGGGTTAGAGGAAAGCAGTTTTTTTTTCCGCTGGCATTTAGACATCCTTGTCTTGTAGTGAAACTTGCAGTGCCCCACCACTAGAGAAACCTCAGGAGACAAAAGCGTCCAGCAAAGTCAGCCAGAAGTTGCCTCTTCGGTTCTTCCTTTGCTCTTCAACCTGAGGCTATGGTTCACAGTTGGGCAAAATAAAGATTCCAAACCTCCACAGAGTGACACAAACACCTTGGGAATATTTAGGCCATGGGCTTGACTTGGCTCTCCAGTGATTTGAAGAGCACTTCTCTCTTGGCAGTACGTATTTGTGGGTAAGAGACACGTGCTGCCACCAGCAAGTGCCCTTTTCCTATGTGCTGTCACCAGCCCTGAGGGGGGGGGGGGGAAGCCACAGAAAGGCTTTAATGGTGCTTTTGAGTCTTGTCAAGGATTTCCAAGCCATGTGGCAGACCCTCAGGGGAGCACATGGGGAAGGTGCCTCCATTTCCTCTAGCCCCCAATATTGTTAATACCTCTTCTGGGACATCTTGACTTGCAAACTGGGATATGCAACATTTATGGCTTTGTGGTAAAAGGAAGGAGAACACAGCCCCATGTTAGAAACACTCACTTTCTGAACTTGGCTGTCCTAGTGATTACCGTGATACTAGCTTCTCTAAACTAGTTTAAATCTAATTCAGCTGAAGTGTGACATAATTCACCAGAGTTTTCTTCTGAATTCAGAAAGGCATCGTATGAAACCATATAGGCTGTACTGTTTTTTGGAATGCACTTTGCTAACCCTTCCTTGGCCCAAGGAGTTTCTTATCTGACCGTTATGAGAATGTGGTGAACAACGCTATAAAAAACAAAGCAATATATTGTTCCTTACAGGCTTATATTTCCTATATATCTGCCACCACAAACCATGAGCTGTTTTGGATCCCGCCTGTAAGTGCAACTGAAAGCTGCTTGTTTAATTATATTTATTTGGGGTGATGGTAACTGTAACATGTTAAAACTTCTCCATATTCTTATGTGTTGGCTAGATGCATAAATATTACACCCAAAAATACATATAATTCCCAGGGGCTAGATTGTCTCTCACCTCTTGCACAATCATTTACGTAAGTGCAAGCTGAATATAACACAGACTGCTGGCTACTGTACACCCACTCTGTGTTGACATAAATGACTATAACAAGATACCAGACAATGGAGAATCTGCCTAAACTACAGTGATGACAAAACATTTTTTTTTTTTTTACAGAGTAATCAGAATACAAAATATCATACATTTCAAAGAGGACTTGTGCAGCAAGATTTTTCACTGTAACAGTTCCAGTGGGTCCAAAGTACACACAGCTAAATTTGATGTCAGTAGGAATTAGGTATGAATAGGGAGTGTTACTTAGTTATTTTTGTTAATGTTTTCCAGAGCTTACACATTCACTCTACATTTTTTAGCAAACTTTATCATTTTGGCATCATAAAATCAATCCCTAGGTAGGTTTGTTTTATCTGGAGCTGATACTCACATGCAGTTGCCGTTAATAGTCAAATATAGAAGCTTACAATAACAATCTCGCTAACTATTAATGGCTGTTTAACAGTGGAGTTAGAAGGACGGATCTAAAATCTGTCCTCATCTGAAAAATAGATTGCTAGGCTCTCAGGTGCAGAAACTCTTCAAAGGCTTCATTTCCACGGGCAGGAGCCAAAATAGTTGGGTAGAGTTGGCACTAAAAGGCTAGAGGGGGAATTACCTTAGAGACAAATTCAGAACTTGTGTAATGGGTTTGGAGTCCATTGAAGCTGATGATTTTCATAGGCAAATCATGCATTATTTCGGAACAGAATGATAGAATATGCCTTGACAATTGCACATGGAAATATCTCATAAAGTGCAATATTAAATGGCAGAAATGAAAGGAAGAATCATTTTTCCCTACGGCAGATATCTCCCCCTCTCCTCCTGCCCCTGAACTGAGGTCTCCCAGTAGTGGAAACTGCGTAGCCCAGAACTGACCGATGAAATATGGCAGCATCAGTCGCAGACAGTACCCAGCCTTGAGTCTCTGAGTCCAGAGCAGCTCATTGTGCCAATTGTGTACCCTCATAGTTCACCCCAGAGGTGGCAGGAGAGTTACCACAAGCTCTGGTGACACCATGGAGGTTCCTGATAGTGGCAAAATCTCAGTGTCCCAGTGTACTAGCGGCATTTTCAGGTGCACAGAGAATACTTGCACCCAGTGACAAGGCCTTTGGCTTTGTGACGGGGACTCAGGAGGATGCCACATCTCCTGGAAGTGCAGCTAGCCTGGCCTTTGCACAGTTTGCCCACTACATGTGCAGAATCACAAAGGACTGACTTCTGTCAAGCTGGCTCAGAGGAAGGTGTAGGTGAGCACCCTGAGTGAGTCTTTGCCGTGTCTGATTTCGTTCACCCTCTCCAGCAATAATCACCTGTCAGGCAAGTCACTGTTCAAGTCCCTTCAGAGTCTGGGAGGCTTTTGCAGAGCTGCAGGCTTTCCCATACTCTGTAAGTTTATTTCATAGCCTTTGGATTTTTTTTTTTTATTTTTCTTCTCTGGAGTCTGGTTGGGAAACTTGTCTTCATTGAGCTATTGTGTTTCTACACTTTGCTTCTCTGTGTCAGCAGTGCTGGTCGTGCTGAAATGCTTGTGCAGCTGAGAGCACAGCTCTCCTTGTAGGCATGAAGTCAGGCCAATAGCAAGGTGCTTTATACCAAATAAATAATTTTCCTGAATGGAAACTGGGACAACAGTGTATGCTGGGGTAGCAATATCCACACTACAACTTGTACTCACTATAACACTTTTGGTCAAAGCAAAACAAAAAAGAAATCCTGCTTGACGTGAAAATAAATATGGTGATATAAAATTGGTATCTATCTGTAAAATCTGTATTCAAAACATTATGATTCTTTCCTAATACTTTAAGGATTGGGTTTGACTAACTTTTCAGAACAGCTGCTCTTTCTCAATCCTGTCTTAGTTTGACCATCTCATAATCTTACCTCATCCCAGTACCGGGACCTGCAATTGTAGATGCAGACACAGGAGTTCAAGTGTTGCAGAGTCTAAACCATACCCCAGATGTTTCCCTGAAGTCAAACCATGACATCAGAGTCAAACCTGATGCAGATGCTAATCCAAATCTTGATCTCTAACCATACTTTTTTTTTTTTTTAATTTTAAAATGCTTGTTTTAAAACATTATGGCAAAATTACTACAAAAAGATGCAAATAGGTGTCTGGATAATATCCTCGGCAGCCAGGCAGGTGATACACAGCTGCTGAGAAGAGGCAGTGGGACTTCAACCCAGAGCTTAGTGCTGCATCCTCGTAGATGCTTGTACACCTTCAGCTCAGCTGCTGAACTAGCAAAGTAGTTCAGAGGCAGGTCTACAGTCTATGCTTCTGCACATACATCTGCTGGAGCAGGCACATGCAGGAGACATCTGGAGGAGGAGCACTGCATTGGGGCCCCACATGCTGCTCCCCTTCCCCGGCACAGGCACTGATCCCACAGATGAGCAGCACGGCCGCTTCCAGGGACTCCATGCAACGTCAGGCAGTGCAGTTTGTGGGCGTCATTCATACGATGAGCAACGAGAAACCTTACACATATGGGTCACATGCCAATCCACACAGTTCTTCACATGTCAAACTACAGCCAAAGATGCAATTGGCATGTGGACAAACACTGGATTTTTAAAATATGCAGAATATCTGGGGAGGAGATGCAGAAAGATGTAGATTGTGAGAGAGACTCACTAATTACAGATTTGTAACAGACCAAAATGGTTCTTCGTATAATATTACCAACATGTACTAGAAACTAACTGGAGAAAATTTACCTCCCTTCCAGAAGAACAGTTTCTACACTGCCCTCTGTACAGCTGTGTATTTTCAATTTGTGTAATCTGACTTTAGGAAATATATACAATTTCAGTAATTTTCTTTAAAAAATAATGCAAATTAAAGTTTCAAGATTAGTTAACAAGATCTAACAAATTAATTAATATGATCTATCTAACTAATTTAAACTGAAGGTAGAGGTAGCTCACATTTATTCTTTGAGGAACATCTGACAGCCTGGGAGGAACTGGGTGAACCCAGCCTGACATTTGCCATTACATCACCTTCTAGGAGATCTGTTCTTGAAGAAAGGAGGTCTTTTTCCACTGTCCCAGATGCACTGAGAATCTGACTGTACGTAAAGGCAGGTTTACTTGGACCATGATTACAGCATCAGGTCAGAATGGTCTAACTGTAAAGATAATCAAGCAATTTAATTTTAGGATGTGCCTAAACCAAGCCCTCGCTGCAGGACTTCATTTCTGTAGCTTCCCAAGCTGCTTTTCTATTGGCTTTGTCTCTTTCAAATTACGTTACATTTCACACCAGGACTGAATCTACTGGGAGACATGACCTTGCTCTTTATGTAGCCTTCATAGCACCTATCTGACACCTGTAAAATATTAAACTGTAAGAATGTATGTTAAAGGCAGTTAACCAGGATAAGTGCGTTCTACAGATAAATGAGTTTGTTTGGGAGAGAGCACCACAGCCTGTCAAAGCCTCTGTCTGTATCACTGAAGAGTAAATTCCTAAAGAGTCAGGATGCTCCAGATGATAACCGTAAAATCACAGAAACGAGCAGAAGGAAGTCACGTTGGCAAGATCTGCCACACAGCGCACACTCCTCAAAACCTTGCTGCAGTTCCATCTGCTGCAACCCGATGCTCTTTCATTTTCTGTCTGTTGCATTTTCACTCCATGTTGCGGTTGCGTTTTCTACAGTTTCATTCATAGTTAGGTCACATATGGGCTTTGGACACACTCGCCTTTCTATGAGTTTCAGGACATGAATAGCATCTTAGGAGTACACAGAGACCTACGGATAAGGCACAAACAGGATTAGTCTTTCCGTATCTGCCTACACCCTAACTTAGAGCCAGGGATGTGCTTTCTCCAGAGAACATCTGAACCGAGATCAAGGTCCTGCGTGCATTGCCACAGACAGGAACATGAATGGGACCCACACAGCACTTCTGTCTGCTTTTGGGACATGCAGAGCAACAACTTTAACGGCGCCAACTGGGCCTTTCTGCTGGGCCACGAGTAGGTGGCTCCAGCCCCTCGTCAGTGCAGGCAATGGCATTGACGATGTTGTGCCCACACTTCTCTCCGCCGGGTGAAAGCATCGTAACCTGTGCTCCTGGCAAACATTACGCACTGAGAACGCCCAGGTCAAACCCAGACATTGGGCAGGGCCAGAGATGATGAAGTATTGTTATTACATTTTCTTTCTGCTGAGCTCATAATTACTTATGCTACTCTCTTGTCCCACACTAACCTAGTTCCTCTCATTCCTGCAGGTTTACACTTAAAACATTAGTTAACAGTTATTATGTCATCTTACTCCTTAAGTGCTGGTTAGCAAACTCTATGCTGTCAGCTCTTTGTACTTTTTCTCATCAGCCAGTTCTTTCAAGCGTATAGCTACAGTTGGCTCCTCTTCTCTGAACTTCCTCCAGCTTGTCTTCCTGGTAACGAGGTGCAGAGAATTGCGCTCACCTTTTCCAGATGCTATCATGAGTCAGTTCCAAGAAGAGAGGCTCACTTGCTCTTTCCCTGTGGTATATCTCCACAAGAGCCCCAAATTATATTGACATTTTTAACCGTCACATCGCCTAGCAAATTCAAATGCAAATTCAGAGGCCCTCCTTGCCCCGCGCAGCAGTCAGCACATCTTTTCCACCCTAAGAGAAAAGGAAGATGGCGGACCTCGCCTTTCTGACAAACATTGCCATTTTCGTAGGGAGCTTGGATTGTTTTCTAGCTCTTCACACTAATCAAGTAAATTGGCTTATTTATGACAGGGAGAGGAACGATAGGAAGTACTAACTAACCTCATACCGGTGGTTGGAGTAAAGCAAAAACAAAGCTGGTTTCCAGTTTGCTGCGCTGAGACTGATTTTCCATTGTCGTTCCACATTATCTTCCCATTTAAGTCTGCCCATGCAATTCTGTTGTGCATCCTGTAATTCTGTTTTAGCAGATTTTAAACAAACAAGAGGAAGTACTTTTTCACACAGCGCATAATTAAATTGTGGAACTTGTTGCCATGGGAAGCGCTGGATGCCAAAAGTACAAATGGGTTCAGAAAAGGAGAAGACAAATTAATGGAGGATAGGTACATTGATGAACATTAAACATAGTAGCTTGCTCACAGCGTTTGGCTCAGGAAGCCCTTACACTGCTGTTCGGTGAAGGAAGGAAAGGCTTTCTCTCTCTGTGCCTGTTTCTCACACAGTTCCCCTCGGTAGCCTCTTCTGGTCACTAGCAGGAGGAAGACATTGGAGTTAACGGTCTTAGTACAGCAGCTCTAATGTTCCTTTCCTAATGAGAGACACAGATGTCAATAGACAGCTGTAAGTTTAAAGAATTAATCTTTAAGCTGAACATTGACTCTAGCACTTCTGAACTCCTCTCTGGACGTTTCCATCAGATCTGATCCAGCTGATGTTAATACATGAAGTTTACAGCAAGGTATACAACTGAAATGGGATATTTTAAGGCGTCAGGACAGCTAGGTTTGTGGCCCAGCCAAAAGTTTGATTTTGCAGATATTACAGGTTGCAACTGGGGACTGATGTCAAGAGGAAACCTGTTATCTGTGCTGTGAAAGTTGTATCTGCTGCTGGAGCTCTCTCCTCCCCTCCCTGAACAAACGCTCCCATCGGCCAACGTGGTGCCATCTCTTCTTGTTGACTTTGCTCCGTAATTGCTGGTTTATCAGTCTCTCCTCAGACTTCTCAATTTGTCTTGAGTGATGAGCAAAAGGAGCAGAGTCGTACATGCACACACAGAGTCAGGAAAGAGAGGACGGCAGGCTGCCGAGGTGGGGAGCCCGCCCCGGCCCCGTGGCCGCTGCCCTTGCCTGGGCAGGGAGCCTCACCCCACAGGCTGTGCCAGTCCCTCCAGTCTGGGAGGGAGGGAAAATTGGCCCGTAATTCTGATAGCATCACGAGTTGCTTTTGTTTCTTGCTCTGTGTGTTTGGCTGCAAAAGACGTAGTCTGATTTCATCTGTATTGCTTTGTCATTGAGGTTTCTTTCTGCATCACTCAGAATGACAGAATCTCATTTTGGTCACAGCTCTGTTTCCCCACATCTGCATTAGCTCAGACGTGTGTTAACTGCTTTCATTACTGCAGACAAATTCTCTCAGGCAAGGTAACGAATAGAATCCACTGATTCATTTCTATTGTGGAGAAAGCTGCATACGTTTACCTACACTGTGTTGTTAAAATGCATATGGTTAAAAGCCAGAAAACAGTCTGTCTGTTGCCTAAAGGGCCTGCCTCACCTGGAAGGTAATGGCAACGTGAGAGGATCAAATTCAGAGGCTTCATTTTCTCTTTGTCACCAGAAGCCCCCAAGTACTGGACATTTCCTTGGATTTTGAAGAATTTTTCAGACGCTTTTCGTTGGAGGAGCAAGAAGGTCAGACTGCACAATCTGACCAAATTAGCCATCTGCTACTCTAGCTCCATCATCACACAGTACTTTAGCATCTCAATGTTATTAACTCAAATTTCCTAAATGTCGCTATAGTTCCTTGACTTATATAATGGTAGACTCTACAGAAGGAAAGCTTACATTCAAGTCAAGCTTTCGAAGCAGCACTGGTTCCTTTTTTTTTTTGTCTGAGCACTACTGGGATGGAGAATGTGAGCTCCCAGCGAGGGATGCAGCAGGACTACAGTAGCACTGTGCTGCCAGACAAGGGGAGTGAGAAAACAGTGGTCCAATAACTCCAGACTGGAAACTAGGGACCTGGACACCTAGCTTTGCCACGGCAGACTGCTGCTGGAGCTCAGGTCACTGCATCCATGCCTGTCTGTGCCTGTTCACCTGCTCTCTGACCGGTCCTTCAGACTAAATTTTTCTACAGGTATGATCCACACAGTGCCCTGTTCAGTGTATATTGGCAGGGAGCTCGTGGAATGTCCATAATTTTAAATATTAATTATGACACAAAAGCAGTGATCCAAATGTTCAAGCCATAGTCTTGAAAGGAGCTATCAAAGGCCGCTTTATTAGTCCTGTTTCACTAATATGTAAAGATGTCACCATGAAAAACTATGATCAAGCTTTTTTTTTCTGTCAATCAGTTATTATCATACCAGTCCTCAGTTTTTCCGGTGCCAATTATTCTTATCTTTACAGACTGGGGTCCACTACTCATGATGCAGAATATTCCCTGGAAATAATAGGTTAAAACAAACAGCCACCCAAGCCCAAAGGCAAAGAGCTAGTCCTGGACACCAGGCAAGATAATCAGGGAATAACTAACACAGATAATCAGCAAATCATTTAAATGAATTGATTTGGCTCTGGCTGGCGTCCTCGTTTCTGCCTGAAAGCTTCAGTGAAATCCAAATAAGTGGTAGTTATCTTACTGTCTCTTCCTGTTATCTGACTCTAATGACAGCAGGGGAGAGAGGGGGAAATCATGTCTTTGAACAGGATCACGGCCTTTCATTTAAAGTAAATACTACATCAAAATGGAAACTGCCTGAAGAATGACTCTGCCTTGGCTTAGTCCTGAGCAGATTAAGTAATGTATTAAACCCAGACAATATCAGATTCCTGCAACGGCTTCAGCACCTTCACTACAATTACACACACAGAGAATCACAAAGTGCTATTTATAATGACCTGAAGGTGCCTAACAGCACAGCATGAGGTAGTTGTGAAGAGTCAAAATTCAGCCAAGGCATCTGTATTTTATGTTTCAATAAATGTCTTTAACATTAAAAAAAACACAATAGGAAAATTCAAAGTGAGTGATACTTATCCCAGATTCATCTATGCACTTGTAACATCCAAGTTAAAATCATTACCTCCTTAGGTTCCCATGTAAGTCGATGGAGAGAAACAAGCAGGTACTTAGCAATGAATCACTCTCTGAGGTTCCCATCTTTCTCCCTTGACTTTGGAGAGAGCAGGGCATGACATGCACTTATGTACCTCCATTTAGGTGGCTAAAAAAACATAGGTAGCGTGAATCCAGGCCATGCTTTGCTTTGGGAGGAGACCTAGGGCCAAGAGGTGGCTTAAGCACAAGATGACAGTCTCCACCTAAGCTTCACCTGGACTTCTGAGCTCCATCAAAATCAACCACAGCTGCCGAAGAAGTGGTGAAGGCTGAAATTCCATCTTCTGCCACACTGAGCTCCAGCTAGGCTTTAGATCAGGCCCCTCACACACAAGACACAAGCGGAAACAATTGCAGCTCCATGAATACAAGAAGATTCAAACCGTGGTGGCATAGGAAGAGATACACAGGCTATGCTTTGACAGCAGCTTTTGCTGGCATGGCAAGTAGGCAGCAGTGGTAGTCAGTCCTCAAAGCATGGCAGCATGAATTGATAGCACCAATGTGTTAGCACCCTTCTTGCTTTCACTCAGAGCGGTTACTCGTTTCTGACCAGGTTTCTGCAGCTGCTCACACAGCAGCAATGCCACAGAGATGAGGAATTTCTCTGTAACACTGGGATCCTGGCAGCGTCAGATCTGTACTTACCCTCGGAGCAAGCAGCACAGAGCTCTGGGACCAGATCATCAGGAGCATCTGCACAAGAACAACAAAGGATTGAAAATACAGCGGGCACAAAGTGGTGTCTATCTCTTCTGGTAGAGAAAGCTACACCAGTAACAATGCCCTTGGGAAACTGGCCATCAACTTAAGTACAAAGAATTTCCGTGCTTTTTGCTCGGGGCACCAAGCTGATTTGCTGTGTTACAAACTGAGCATAACAAACACACTGGGTTGGCACCGATGTTGCAGCCCAGCAACCCATAGCCTGACATCTCCGGTAAACTGTACTTCTTGCAACGTGCTGCTCACGTCCTCTCTACTCTGCCGTCTAGCTAACCCTGCTTTCCACAAGCTGCAAAAGCCTGAAAGAACTCATCACAATTAGCTCTAATAATACAAAGATCCTGCAGCCAAGTGTATTTCATAAAAAAACCACTAACTTATCAAATACTCAGCCTTACACCACAGTTTAAAACAGCCTTCCTAAACTACGCCCTCTTTCCTTTCATTACTGGTCCAAAAAACCAAAGCAGCAATGACAAGTTACAAGCCCGTAATGTTGTGGCAAATTAGAACTGGGAACCAAAGATTAATATGACAGCAAAAGTATACTGTGAGCGTTCTGATAGAATTGCTTTTACACTAGGTAGTTCCCACGTTGTCAAAGCTCAGGAATGTACTGTCCCTAGGTTTGAAGATATTACTTAAGGTGTTTTTCCAAGGTTTTTAACATTTGCTGTATTCATCCATATTTTCAAAAGATCTTACCCAGAGAGATAGATGATATTAAGAGATGGAGAGACACAGATCATAAAAACAATGCAATTAAAAAAGATTAAGTAAGTTCCAGTACTCTCATTTTTGCAAGGTCCAAATTAACTTCCTTAATAATTACTCTTTTTAATACTTAAAGATCTCTAAAAGTCACATTTTATTGTAGATTCAACACGTTTTTCAACTTCTGAATAATTTAATGACAAATCTGAGAAATGGCAGGACAAAACTCCATTGCATAATACTTTTGTACTTAGTGCTTTTTTTTTGTTTGTTTTGTTTTACTTCAACTTTAAAAATGTCTTGATCCTCTTTTATCGGAAAGAAGATAAACTGAAAGTGAGGCTTCAACCTAAACAGTTTTTCACATCAGTCGGTATAAACTCTGGAAAATAAAATGCAGGCTAAAAATGTTCAGGGACTATTAAATGTAATGGAAAGAAAGCACCTATCACTTAAGTGAATTTTTGCTGCTAAAGCAGTTTAATGTTTGCTATTCACAGGTACTAACGTTTATGATAGTAACCTTTATAAAGTCAATTTAATTATCTTTATCTTATTACAAATAATAAATTTAGTTGTCCTACAATGAAAATCAATTGTCAACATAAGCTATGCTTAACATCTAATAAAACAGCCCTCTGTAAATCCATGATTAATAAGATTGGCTTCTGTATTAACTAACAGACATCATAAAATTTCCTTCCTTACATTAATCTGTATATTCAAGGTTCATCCTGCTCGACTGAGTTTCCTAAAATAAACTGTTAGAGTGAATGAGCAAAATTTTGGTGCCTATCATTATGCTGTTATAACCATTTAAATATATATCTATAGCTGAATGGTTTTGAAATTAATGTCATATTTTAATTAAGTCATAGAAGATGGTGGCTATAACAAATGATAAGTGATTCACTTCTTTGTTTCCTTTAGCTTCTGAACATAATGATAATGCTGCTTATGTTTTGGTTTGAGCATTAGGGGAAGCTAATTGAAACGTGAAAAATCAATTTCCCAAAACAGTCTTTACATATGACAGGGGTTACTTAAGCTCTTCTATTAAAAAAGAAAAAAAAAAAAAAAAAAAAAAAAAAAAGGGAAAAAAAAAAGATGAATTTACTCCCTCAGAAATAGGTTTACAAGTTCCTACTTCCAAAGAGGGAGTAGTGGTGCTCAGATTTAGCATGAAGTTATATCCCAGAAGACAGGGAATATCTGTGCTGTTCTTTGGAGATTTAAAAACATTCCTCTTCCTGTGATCTGCACTATGCCTAAGGACACTGGCACGATACAGTGGCCACTACAGTCAGTGCCAGCTTCAGCTAACACTGCATCTAAACAGCAGAACAGTAACATCATACCTATCCTGAAAGATCCCAAAGTCATTTTACAAAGTAGAGGAAGTAGGTATGTTTGAAGTACCTGTGAAAGAACATACAGAATTAGCAATGAAAACAACTTCCAGGCTTGCCTAGACAAACCCTTCTCAATGCCATGAAATAGAGATAATCTGATCCTTGACCTTATTACTTTAGTACAAATCAAGTGACTGCAGCAGAATTAGCCCCATGTAAGACTGGACTGCCCTTTGGGGCGAAATTTGTCCTCTGAGAAACAGCACTTATTATTGTTACTCAAATGGCTGAGGAGGAGGAGGAGAAGACAAGTATCTTCCCATGTATTTTATCTATTTTGTTTAGTATTTGTAAAAAATGCTAGAAGATCGTATTTTCTTTCCTGCTAATTGTTATTTTTCACTTCCCAAAATTTCTGTGTTAACTAGGAAAAAAAAAAATATATATATTTTAAAAATAACTTCTGCCAATGAAAATACAATTCCTTATAAAATAAAAAAAAAAAATCTGCTTTGGACATTGTCAGAATAAAATCATAGTCAAAACTATATATATGTTATCAATAACTGTAGATTATTATATCTGTAAAGATCTAAAAAAAAATAATGTACTTTTATGTCATATTTCTGTTCATTTCATTCTTACAGTTTGACAATTTTTAATAAAGAAAATGTACTAGACAAATTCAAAGTTTTAGTCATTGTGCCTCATTCTTTGAATTATCATATTTAGGTTATGAACAGACCAAGAGTCACAAAAACATTTCAAGTATAACCAAGTAAGTCAAAGAAACATTTATATAGATTTAATATTTTGGAGAAAAAGGAAACAATGCAATTAGTCTCCGTTATTTTACAAAATCTAACTTTGTGCCACCTGAAAACTGACAGTCTTATAAAGTCTTAGAAATCTAGAAATATGGAACAACTTTCAGACCTCATATAAATGGCTGCTTGTTTCTAACTTATTCCCTGACAAGAGACTGTTAGACCAAGCATTTGCTCCTTTTTATCTGTCTGAAAAGCACTTGTGTGGCTATTATGTGCCCTCCTTTTGGCAGCTGGACTCTTTATTAGGGAACCAAAGATGATTTTAAAAGTATTTTGAAGATAGGGATTCAAACATGCACTTCGCTGCACTTTGTTCATACATTTAATATTTTCAAGATTGAGCACAATAATGCTGCTGTGGATTGAGTTTGTGTAGCCTACTTTGCTAGGTGGTCTACATCTCACCTACAGTACTATGTCACATAAAGCCTACTAATGCAAAGCCTAGCTTGATTTATTGTTATTTAACTTTACAAAGTAACCGTGTGGGTGGGCATACAGTTTATAGAGCATTACCCTCTACCATAAAAAGTAGTTCCTAACCCGGAAAGAAAAGAAATAGTAGTCAAACGGTTGTAAACACTTATTTTAAAAGTATATATTTATCAACTATCTATCTTAAAGTTTATTTCTTTTTTCCTGGTTTTAATGCTCTGGAACATTAGAACTCTTTCTTTTTTCCCTTCAGTCTCTTTGATGGAAAAGGAACATTAAACTTCATTTTTCCAGTTCCTTCTAGCTTTATTTTTTCTTTTATCACCCAAAAAGTGACAGGCTTCCTCTTGTTTCCTCTACCCATTTAACAGATGATTGCAATGATGACTGACACCTAACAAAAAAAAAGGAAAGGCAAAATCTAGCAACTATGCACCTTCTCCACACTCCTCTTTGCCTCACACAATTGCTTCCGATACCCAAAATAAAACCAGCCATCAATAGCAGCCAGTCTAGTCTTCTTTCCTGTCTTTCCCCAACAGCTCTGATGCAGCAAGTGCTGCAGCTCCCTGATTTCCAGGAAGAAGCAGGAAGTTTCCTTCCTCCATTTCCTCCTAACTGCTCATTTTTTCACTTGAAAAGCAAGATGGTGGCTCTGATTATCTGTGCTGCCCATAGCCCTCTTATCACACTCTCTGCGTTCCCTCTTTACGGGCATTTAAACCCGTATTTTTTTTCCTCATTGCATTTCCTCACATCACATTCATCCTACCTGGGTTTTTTGCTAAATCAAGAGCTGCCCACTTGGCCACTAATCCAGGATCCAAAAAACTTCACCAGGCTAATTAGAACACAGCCATATGCTGTAGCTCCAGTCACCACAACTCTCCCTCACGCTCAGCTGGACTAATTCAGTCAGGGTATATCAACCTTGCTATTTATTCTGTGGAAATGGCTTCCTACTCTTCTTATAAAGGCTGCCTGGTAAGAAGACAAATGCAAACCATCGTGTAAGCTAGCCTGGACCATGCTATTTCTTCCCTCTGGGTTAGACCTGCGAATCCAGTGACTACATACAAGAAACAACTCTTGCCTTATTTTTCTTACCCACCTTTTCTCATTCTATCGTCTATTGTACAGTATACCAAAACAAATGGACGTTGCTTTATATTTTGGGCAATGCCCATGTGGTGAAGAACCCAGAGAGCAGGTCAGGACAAGAATTTAATTACTGAGTCTATCAGCCCTGCAGCAAAGCTCAAGACATAGGTTGGATCATCTTTTTCTCAAATGCAACTCTTCATAAAACAATTCCTCATCCAAGCTTGACTATAGAATTATCCTTGTGGAAGCATAAAATCCATATTAGTTTTTGAAACCTGTTCTTCTAACAGATGTTTAACAAAAAGCTTGGCAAAATGCTTATTTCTAAGTCCTGGTTAGTGGCCAATACTTGAGCTTTGGACTAACACTTTAGTGTTAGAGCCATCTAGTGGGAGAAGAGACACTGACAGAGAAGCCAAGACAGATTTTACATCCAAATTTTTCATCCTATTCAGCTTTTAAGTGTAAATGTGACCTTTGGACACCAGCGCCAATGCAACAACGACCTGCCATGCCAGTATTGCAAACAAAAGAAAACATGACTCTAACAGGGACTTTAGAAAAAGAGAAAGCACGCAAGCAGTCCATGAAATAAGAGTCTTGGTTATCAGGAAAGCAGCCTCTGCCTGTACCAAGGCAAACCAAACAGCTAAGGTACAAGAGCCAGTTTCAAAGAGGATAAAGTCAAGAAGCAGAGATTCTAGCATGATTTTATGGATGCAAGTTTCCTTGGGTACTGACTGTTCAGTTTGTTTGTTCATACTGATCCTGTGAACTTCATAGGGAAAATGAAGTAGTAGGATGAAAGGTTTGCACAAGCCTGTCACAGTGGGCTCAGGCCATTCTAATACAGCTGGAGGATCAACTCTTCTGGTTGAATTTTAGCTAGTAAATGATCTCTTTAACAGTCTTGGAAGATAATGTTAATATCTAGTCAGTGCTAACAGACATGTGTTGCAAGAAAATGGATCCTAGGCCATGTAGAGTTCTTAAGTCCGTTAAGTTTCTGGTGCCAGAATTTGACAAATACAAAACACTCTCTGAAGCAGACAGGCTTCCAGTGGTTCGAGTCCTTTACAACAACAGAAAGATCTGGTATATCAGCTAGGTACTAAGATATCATAACACTCCCATAAAAAAAAAAAAAAAAAAAAAAGCAAACCCAAAAAACAACACACCAACAAAAAAACCCAACCCCACAACTCCATATTTGCATCTCTTATTCATTTGAAAGGGAATTAATACTTTCCTTCCTACTATCAGGTTGTTAAGAAAAAGCAATTAGCTTTGCCCACAGATACAAAAGAGAGAAGATAAATATGAGCAAGACAGGTGTTTCAGACAAACACAACAGATTAATGGTCTATCTCATGCTAGAGTTCAGAGAATCAGTGCAAGAGCATACTTCAAGTTGTGCCTTTCTGTCTATGAGGAGTGCAGCGTGCTGTTTGAACGGTGTCCAAAGTATATCTAGTTGGCATATGTGCTGAAAGACAAATAGCTACGTGGACTACCCCTTTGAAGAAAGATCAACATAAACCTGCAAGTTAGATATAGAAAAAGGAACAATCTCTTAAATCATGTTTTGACAATTAGCTAACAATAGTGCTTTAATGTAAATTAAGGCTGCCTTCCAGTGTCTCTCCCCACTCCCATCATAATCCTATTCAGCTACTTGTTTAGCACATCATAGCTCGAAGTTTTCTTCAAATTCTCAGGTAAGCAGCATGAAAAGAACAGCTGGTCAAATGCTATTGTCAACGATTTGAAATTCACTGTTACTAGGAGTTGCATTTGCAACCAAGTTTGCATGTTTTATTGTTAAATATCTACATCTTAAAATAAATGGTGCCAGTTTACAATAAGCTGTGTTTGACAACCTCCTATCCAAGCCAACACATCACAGCTGTAGGTTAAAAGGAAGATAAGAACAGTGGGGGTCAAAGCAAACAAAAACCAAAACAAACAAACAAACAAAAAAAGACCCCAGACAAAACTCAGCAGTGAGACTAGGTTTTATATGCCGAAGAGGCACTGAAATAAAGCTCTGTCTATTATGAAACAATGGAAGGAACCATCCTTTTCTGACAGTGCAAGACTTAGGAAATAGCTGCTCATGTTTTAGCTAAATTAATTCTGGTAATAGAAGATGAAAGTCATGTAAGCTTGTTTTACTCTGAGGGAGGTGCTTATATATTTCTTTTCCAGGTATCCATGATTTATTTGAAGTATCCTAGTCAAAAGACAGCTATCCACTTCATAGAAACGGGAATCAGACTAAAAAGCAGGTACAAAACCAGAACACTTATTTACAGTCAATGAAAAAAAAAAATAGTAGCTAGTAATGTTGACAAAGCATTTTTCTGCACCCCTTTCTGCTGTTTTAAGTCTACTGAGAAACAGAAAAGCATCTCTTAACTTTACAAGATAAAGTCTATTTAACATACAGCACCATAATCTACAGGTTTGGTTGTTGTTGTTTTGTTTGTTTTTTTGTTTTTTGTTTTTTTTTTTTTTTTTTTAAAAAAAAGTCTGTTACTACATTGCTAGCTACAGCATATAAAAATGAGATAAAGGCAGGACATCTGGCAGGTCAATCTTTTGATTCAACCTTGCATCAATGTATCACTATATACAGAGATCGGGAATAACCACAGAAAGTTATGGCTCAGCAGACAATTAGACATAAGTATTTCAGAACAGAGATCTGCAGTGGATATCTCTAGTGGATCTCTCAGTTCAGTGATCTTAAAGGAGGTTTAGATTTGGGAAGAATCTGTTCCGTCATATCCTCTATTTTGTTCTTCTCCACTGCAGCTGCAGATTTGTTCTCTTTATCCTTTTTGTGACTTCTTTTGTGCTGGGATTTAAAGAAAATGCCCAATGTTAAGAGAATACAAAGAAATTAAAGACTACTTGCTCATGTATAATGCAGTATGTAGTGTTCTGAGAAAAAAGTAGAACTCCTGAAAGAGGTTCATAATATTTCATTTACTAAAGAAACGTATTTTAGACATCTAGAAGTTCAGCAGCTACTTTTAAGCGACCCATAACAAGTAAATACACCACACAGCACAAGCTAAACCCAAGCCTAATATACCAGAGGTTTACATTGATACACTGGTAGAGCATGAGGGTCAAAAGGAAGAAAGTTAAAAAAACAAACAGACAAAAAAAAAATCAGTGAAGAATCAAGAATGCTAATATTTGTCTGGCCTCTAGGGAAATACTCCACATCTAATTTCAACTTTTCAATTAATTTCACGTTTTCAATTAAAACACATGTGTTTACACCTAGTAAACTGTGACTTTTTTCATGCAGGATTATTTGCTGAGGACTTTTCTACTATCTGTCCAGCTTGTCAGAAAATTGCATTGTTTAATTTACTGTAACCATTATCAGAATCTGCTGTTATTTTAGCTCAGATTTAACACAGCATATTCTACAGGATTTAAAGAAGTTGCGAGACTACACTAAATTATAGTAGGTGACTTTAGACCACAGCACTATTATGGAACAATAAGTTTTCCTTCACTCTCAAACACACATTTGGACTATTTATGGAATTTACCTGGAAAAAGGGAATGCCACCATTTGCATGGCAGCATATGTTTGTATCCACTAATGATGTGCCACTAGCGAGGGTTTCACTGGATTCTTGCAACCCTTCCTCCTCTTCCAACAGGTCCTAAAACACAAGTTTTCAGAAAAGGGTACTTAATGTCTGAATTTACTAGGTGAACGTCCTAAGCGTGATCAGACCTATAAAAGACATAGTACCTCCATTTTTTTAAGAACAAAAATTAAAGTCTCTAGATTATTACTGTCTTATTTTTTCCAAGATATTTTGTCAAAAGCTCAGCACACGTGACTTCAAGTACCTTGTAAAACACAAAGGCTGCAACAGCTCTGTGATTCTAGTCATGTCTCCACAATGGCATGAAAAAACTCCTAGAGATGTGAAGTCTTCATTAAAGAGTCTCATTTGGTATTCGTACACATACCTGATCTGCATTATCCTCCACCACCTTTGTCACACTGTTCAGCATAGCATCAAGAAGCTCTGCTTGCTTTTCCCTTAATTGTTCCAGTAGAAGCTCCCGAGGCTCTGTTCTCACAAGTGTGACTGGATAGAAGTAGTCTCTTCTCTGTGGAGTTGTCCCTTTAATGAAGATTGTACACTAATGAAAGGCACTATTAAACACTTTCAGCATTTGCTTTAATCCTCAATTTTACATTAAGTCAATATAGAAATCACACTTTGTTCAAGTCATCATTCTTCGCACGTACCTTGAAGAAAAAAAGATGGTAAGGCTGCTAGTTATATTATGTCCTCATTCACCTTCACTTATAAATTTTGCAACTCAAATTGCTTTAAGACCATTCTGTTCCCAAACTACTTAAAATACCTGTTGGTATATCCACTTTAAGATCCTCTTGCAGGAAACCATTAACCTGAGTCAGTCCATGCTGTGCTTCCTCATTAAGTGCCAGCTTCTGCTCCAGAAGTATCTTTTGATCAACCTTTATCTGATCAAGAAGGCCATTTAGTACCTTCTCCTCAGCAGACTTTTGTCTACCAATATGGTCAGCAATTTCAGCTACCACTTTATCACAGTTTTCTCCATTTTTCTGAAAACAAAACAAAAGAAACCTCAAGTAAAAACACTGTAGTTAACAGGAAAGGTAAGGTTATGGCCTCTTTTCTAAGATGTGGTGCATGATTAGTGACATGACCTGAAACGAAACAACTGAGAGACCTCAAATTGAGAAGTTTCAGTGCCAGTTTTACACTCTCATTTCAAGAACTATCTTCAGAAGAGAGTCAGTTTCTTAGAAAGTATGACCACTTTAGAAAGCTACTCATAAGACTAAAAGATGATGCCATCTGGTTCACATCAGACTCCTCATGCTTCTATGCACAAGCTGGCACAGAATTCGTATTCCAAGTAAAAGTGAAAATCCTACAAGCACTAGAAGTTTTATGCACTTGCAGGGGAAAAAAGAAGGAAACCATGGCTTTTTTAGCTATTCCCATTGGAATGAAACTCCTGAAGTGTTCAGTATGTATAACAGATACAGGTATCCTAAGACTGCAAATGCTTTTAACAGTTAAGTTTTTCTTTCTGAAAGTTAGAAAAATGTTGGATTTACCTATTTCATTATCTGTTAGAACAATAAACCAAGGGTGGGAAGTGAAATTTCCAATGTAAATGAAAAAAAAATAGAGAAAGAAATTGTTGGATAAGAGGCCAGAACTAGATTCCTAAAAGGAATGCTTTCTCCCATAATGTTAATCCATCCAGCAAAAAGCCATTTGCATCCTCCAGAATATAGTCTGTGTCTGATCATTGTGCGAATCTCCCAGGGACATTACCAGTAGATAAAGCTTTAGAATTAGAGGTATATACTACCAAAAATTGTAACCAGTCCAAATTACAAATGGAAGTTAGCCACATGGAATTAATCAAGACACTATTTTGTACCTTAAGGTCAAAGTCTTCCTCTTAAATTAAGCTTTTGATTTCTTTTAATTGCATTGATTTAAGCTGGATAACATGAGTCTGCTGTGATCGAAAAAAGCCACAATTTTGTTCTGACTACAAGTCAGAACTTGTTTCCCCTACAAATTCTACTGTAAATGTTTGACTAAGGATGTTGTATTAGACTACGAATTACTATAGGTACCTTTTGTAAACACTGAAGTTGCTGTTTCTCATCACTGAAGGACAGTAGCTGCTGATTGGTAAAGTCAGCTATCTGAGCAGCTGCAAATTGACCCCATTTATCAGTATCCTGAGACATATTTTTGAGATCACCAAGAAATTGTTGGCAGTGGTCAGTGGATTTGTCCAGCATCATCTTGTTTTCAGCATTTATGATCCTGAGTTCTTGAGAGAAATTATCCAGAGTTGCAGTAAACTTGCTGTGATTGGAAGTTGTACTGCTGACTAGGTCTGTAGTTGTCCTGCAACAACATATTCATAACAATTCAGAGATTTTGAAAGGTGGATTTTAACACATTCTACATTTAGAAATATTTGAGATCAGAACCAGTGAAATAGTGCAGGTCTATGAAACCAATTAATTATAACATTGTTGCTTATTTAGTAAATGTACAAATTGCAGCACTCAGAGCAGTAGGTTTGTTAACTCCCCTCCCCCTAAAAAACCTCAAAACTCCAACCCACAAACTAAAAAGCCAACAACTTTGGCAAGACCTTAGTTATTCGGTCTGCAACTGAATGAAGCATGCTGCAATAAATACACTGTTATACATCAAGCTAAGCCTTCATGGTATGAAGTTCTGAAGTCCAGCCATGCTGAGGGCTGTTCATCAGAATATTGCTCCCAAAAACCATGGTCTCTTATCTGCAATATGCTCAAGAGACAAGCTTGAGAAAAAACCTTGTAGAACTACCTTTGACTCTGGGGATAGGTGAACTATGAAATACGTTTTGTGGCAGAACTCAATTCTAACATACAGGTCTTGTCCAGAACACTTTAATAGGAATATAAATATTAAGAGCATCTAATTTTGCAGTCCTCTTTATACATATAAGTTTTATCTTGCATCAGTATACACCAAAAGTAATCTGCTCCTTACAGCTGAACATTTTCTTGGACAGCAGTGATAGTGGTCTTCAAGCTTCCATTTTTTGCAAGTACATTAGTTAAGTTCTTCTGAGTTTCCTGAGCAAACAGGTCAAGTTGATTTTGCAGTGAGGACATCAGTTCAGCTGCACTCTATTAAGAAAAATGCCATTCATTTAACTGTTATTCTGCACTTTTTAACATTCTTAAAGGGTACTTGAACGCCGTTATTAAAAAGGCAGCAAATAAAAGAGCTTTGTCATTGTAAAGCTGAAAGCACAATTTTTGGCTAGAGAAGATACACACACTTTGCTTTTGGAAACATATACTGAATGTGCTCAGAGCAAGGGGAAATTTTTTTTGTTATCTTCCTACAAAAGCTACTTAAAGCAGCCCAACAAAGACAGAAAATAACTAGGATCATTAAGTTACTGTCCTATCATTTCTTCTGAAGCAAGTACAACAGTTTACTGCTACAAAGAGTTTAAATCAAAGCAAGCAATCACACTTGGTGTTAGGATTTCTTCTTACTCTAAGGATACCTTTGTATGTGCCAACCTCGTCATTTCCACTTCTTCTTTTAAATTCTCACAGTCATTCTGAAGCTGAGCAAAAACATCATCTGTTTCTTCTCGTAATTTTTTCAGAGTGATAGAAAGATCTCCAAAGAAGGCATCAATTTCCTTTTTATGATCCTCCATCTTTGAAAAAAGTTTTACTTTAAGTTAGATATTTGTCTTTAGGTAAGAACTAGATACTTTTCCTTAGCATAATTGATAAAGAAACAAAACTCAACCCAGAGGAAAATGTTAAAAGCACTAATAAAGTACTGTGTATAAAAGGTGGAAAAAAACACAGAGCAATCTTAAGTTTGGTGTGGCCTTTTCCAAACACAAAATTTGGCATGTGAGGTAGACAAAACAGGTAAGGTACTTGAACTAAAAATTGAAGCAAAGGATTTTTTTTTTTTTTTTATACAAGTGCAGTGTTGTCTGCACTTATAATTATTGTTAACAAGATACAGCATCACATTCCCCAGGAATCAAAGTGATTTCAGAAAAAGTTTGTTATGATAGCAGGAGAAATTGGGAGTGATAAGCTTGCCTAAGTTGGCTACTTTAGATTTCTAAAATACAGGAGAGACTATATTAAGGATATTATCAAATATTTGTTACATATAGCTTTAAGCACTCCCATTTTACCATTCTTCTATGTCATTTAGGTGAGCAGTTGTGCCAATACAGGTAACAAGCAAACACACCACAAGTAGAAACACGCTGACACACTGCAGAAAAACCACAAAAGGGTTATCTGTAAATTAAATAAAACAGAAGAGCACAAGGTAAGAGACAAGTTATGTGCATTACCTTGTCAGCCACAGCAGAGTATTTCTTCACGTTACTCTGAAACTGACAGTTTAGCCCCAAGACAAATTCTACCATTGGTGTCAAGCTATTTAATGCTCTTCCTAATCCAGATCTATGTTCCTCCTAGGAATAGTGGTAAAAAAAAAAAGTAGTAGTAAAACATGATATGGCTGTTCCTTCATCATATTTGTAAGAAGCTATCCAGTATACATATCCATGTACTCTGCTATTATAGTATTTGCTATACAGTACATTATAACTTGTGGCAGTGGCATGGGAGGGGAAGCAGGGAGGGACATAATCATGGCCAAATGCTGAAGCAGACACAGGTAGAGAGCATCAGAAAAAAAACCTATATGATATTTCATAGAATTACAGGTTAGTTTGGGTTGGAAGGGACCTTAAAGAACTCTATTTAATGGAGAACAGTTTCATATATTTGAGTATGTAAATTTACTAACAATTAATCTCAGCAGCTCGGTTTTACATTCAAGTGACAGATTCTCATGTTGTGTTATTTTTTCAGACACGTGAGAAACTTCAGTAGACACCAATTCTTTAACCAAGGCAAAAGACGCTGATACAACTGATGCAAGAATATTAGCTGCCGAAGAACTGGTAGACAGGAGGTCACCTATGAAAGAAATCAAGAACAGTTACAATTTTTTTTTTTTTTTTTTTTTTAAAACCTTCCACTGTAAGGGAGGAACTCTGTTGCTCATCACCTTATTGTCTCTTACAGCACAGGAAGGCTGTCGATCACCCAGATACATCATTACAGGTGCAACTATAATCATTACATTGCTTAAAAGAAAGCCTCCACTTACTAAAACAGAGCCATTTTAGGAAACAATCTTTAATACCACTATTGCAAAAATTCAGGATGACATATTGATAAAAGTATTACACTTACCGACAAAATTTGTGTAAGATGTCAAAACCTGTTGCTGCTTCAAACTGTTTTCACTAACTGAATCTTGTATTTTGTTGAATAAAACATTCATTTGTCCTGCAAATTTATTTTGGACGATAGCATTGTGTTGATCAACAGCCTTCTTGCGGTCCAGTTTTGCATGGAGACCAGATACATCTTTTGTGGTTTCTTCAACTGTACTAAGTAACTACAATTTTTAAAAGTTATTTTAGTCAATCTTTAAACAAGAAATCAAGCATATATTATAAGGAAAAGCAACTGTAGTTCTGAGTTAAAGAAGTTACCTTCCTATAAAAACATTTCCCTTTACATCACCAAATTACAACTGTTCTTAATCCTGGTGTTACATCATTTATAAAGTCTTACAACACAGGAAAAATTTACCTACTAGAGACCGTTTGTTCTGACTTTGAAATGAAAGCATTAAGAATGTTGTCAGTATTTAAGGAATTAAGATATAATTTATCACAGAACACTAACTGAAAAAAAATTCCTGACCACTTTTCAGCTTTTTCTGAAAGATTTGACAGTAAATATATTCTTTAATAGTACTCAAGCAAGAGGCTTCCAGTACTAGTTCTATGATAAATAATTTAGAATTCAAATGTATAGTGGATTCTTGATTTTGTAGTTAGCACAAATAATTTCTGTACTCATTTCTCTGACAGAAACACTCCACAATCCACATGCAAAAAAAAAATATGCATTCCCTCCCAATCTTACAGGAATCTGAGTAGAAAGAAATGTTCGTGTTGACTAAAAGATACAAGTTTCATAACTTTGCAGTTTAAGTTCCAGTAGACTCCCCCCCACATCAAGTCTGTTTTGATAATTATGTTGAATCTACAAACATACCAAAACCATACTGTAAAATATAAATGTGGCAAGGCCACAGTTTCCATTATTTACTTAATGAGTGTAAATTACTGTATGCACCCCTGCAGAGCTTTTTGCTATTTTGCTACCCCAGTTATATATACACCTTAGTTTTTTGTGGGGCCAGCCATAAGCGTCTAGTAAAGAAAACTGCTTATTCTGCAAGCTACCACATGAGAATAGATACTGCAAAGCACTGAACTCCCTGGCCTGAAGGAAAAGTAGGTCCAGATCAACCAGCATGTTTAGCAGTCAACTGTCAATATTACCACAGAGAAAGTCCTGCAGTCTAAAGTAGTTTTTCATCATAATATAGTTTATACAGAGTGCTAATCTTAGTTTTCCATCTTAAATTCAGGTTTTATCAAACTCTCATCATGCTTTAGCATGAATAATCTCCTTGAACAGCCCTGAAACTCCTAAACATGGGAAGCTACTGCTAAAATTAGGTACAAGAACTGCGACAACCTTGCTAGCAGCACCATGAAGTTTTTGTTCAGTGTTTTCCAAAACTGAAACCACATATTCTTCTTCAGCCAGATGAACCTTGGTTTCTTGCAGATCTTTTTGTGTTTCTTCCAGTTCTTTCTCCTTGATTTGCAGATCTGTTTTACACTGTTCAAGCTCATTTTTACTAACTGTGAATAGGTCAGTGATCTAAAGTGGAAGACAAACATCAATAGCACAACACTGCTTTTTATAAATTCAACAGTCCTGCTTCACATGTCTCAAATTATGCCATAATACCAGAAGGCAATACTGAACCAGTATAGTTCCAGCTGTAAGGCTCACAGGTCAAACAGACTATAGAAACTTAGACTGTAGATTTGTATAGTCTCTGTATTCACTGAAAATATCACAAGCCACCACCATTTTCACTGTAACAATTCCTTGCTTCCTCACCCAAACCACAAGACCAAACAATTGTTACCGCACAAGAAAAAAATCCCACTAAACAAACCTAAGCAGATAGAATGGAGTCAGTAAAGCTGATTACAGAGTAGTTACATATTCCAGCAAATTACTATCCGCATTTCTTTAAAAGAGGAAGATCCCATTTCTGTGCAACTTGTTTATGGGAGCTCATCACTTTCTCCTCATTCTTTGCTCCTAAGCAGATACCTGTCAACTGAGATGATACCATTTTACAAGCATATTTTTGCTGAAAACTCAAAGCAAGTTTAAGGTAAAGTGGTAGAAATTAAAACAGCTTTAAAAATTAAATATTGCATTTAACTTTATATACGACATTTCAGCTTCCTAACTTCAAGGATTAGAAAGCTTCCACTCTTGACTAATTAGGGAGCTTTAAGAACGAAAACTTCTCAGACTGTTCTTTGCTCAAACTTTTTTCCTCCTTCCCCAAAGATTTTTCATTTTTGGCAGATTTAAGCCACAGCTGAGAAACATAACTTACTCGTTTCATTTCTTCCTCCATGATGCTGATTTTGTCCATATACTCTGCAATTTGTTCTTCCTGAACTGTCAGCTTTCCATTAAGGGCTCTCAAGCAAGGATTAAATCAAAGAAATAAATTAGTCAAGTAAGAGCTGATTTCAAGATTATCTACTTGTTTTTATACTACATAAACAGTACTTAAAAAAAAATAAGTATTGATAACTTCTGTATGAAAAGCAGGTAATTTTAACTTAATGCAGAAAATATTTAAGACAATTGTCCATTGTAAACTTTCTGTGTAAACTAGTCTTCTTACAAAGTGAAGTAAACCATATCAAGTTTGCTCTCTTATATGAGCTTCCACTGAAAGAAATGCTGCGTGATGTAAATCTGCATCCCTGCTATGCTTATGGTAAGTTCCACTATTAAATAAAATCCTCAGTGCAAACCTACTCTTTAAGCTTCTATCTGTGTAATAGTTGATTTCTAAAGAACAAGTTGACTACTCATTTAAATTCTCTTGACTCTCTTCAATTTTCTGCTGTGAAAATAGATCTGAAAGCATTTCTGTGTAAGAATAGGTACCAGTATCTGAGATCTGTTAGTCATTTTATAGAAATTTTGAAGACATACTCATAATTTTCAAGGGAAATATAGACTCCATTTTTTTCTCGTGCAGTAGCAAGATCTCGCTTCAGACGCTCAATCTCTTCAGTATATTCCTGCATAAAGAAACAATCACACATAAATATGAAAATTTCTACTTTGCTTTCAAGATTTAGCTTAACACATACTTCACAAAGATAGTGCTCAATGGAAGTTTTGCATAAGCACAGGAGCAAAGCACTTAACTTACTTGAAACAGAAGGTCACTATAGCACCATTTAAATTCATACTATTGGATGTGTGTAAAGCATTGAAAACTCCCATTGGAATCATACTTGGTTGCATATAACAGCTTACAACGGGAATCACAGCTTCTTTAGCAGCAGCCAGCTACTTTATACTGGCTCTTCATTCACACTCACTGACAAGTTAACTTTAAATCAGGAACTGTCCAAGCAATGAAGCTGCTAATACAGCAAGACCAGAAAAAATATCCAGTGTCATTTAGTGGCTCTCCACTAACTTGTAAACAGGTAAACCATACACAGAGCCATAGCTACTAGCAATAGCCCTCTCTATCCAGCTTTAATCTTAGCAACAGTTTCAGTATCTGCAAAGTGACTAATGCTGGTAAAGTAGAGCAGCTTAGTTTGAAAGCATCAGTGCAGTGATTAAAATCACCTCAGAAAAGCACTTACAGCTTCTCCACAACTTCTAATGCCTGCACAGCAAAACTTGTGTTAACAGAATCAAATCTAACCTCTAACTTAATTTGTGAAGACACATGTCTAGATTACCTTGATAAGAGCTTTTTTTGTTAGCTTCTGATTAACTTCAGGTTTGTTCATTATGTTCTTTGCTCTATGGGCATATTCCAGTGTACTCAACGTTTCCTGTGATAGACAGATGTAACACTAGGTCAAGCTGAGGAGTTAACTCATTTTTGAATCATTAGCAAAATATGTTTATTTTAGGAATAGATTTTTCAGACTTAAATTTACCTCGAGATTTATAGACGCAGGGGAAACTGTGGCAATTATTGATGTTTTTGTTCGTCCTCCAAGAGAGTCTTGAAGGATTCTTGTGAGTTTAGATTCCCTGTATGGAATATGTGGGGCTCTTTCTACCAAAGCAGTAATAACTCTTCCTAGTGTCAGCAGAGACTGGTTGATATTTCCAGCTTCACGGGCTCTTTTGTCAACTGCCCCAGATCGACCAATGTTTTCACTTCCTGCAAGATCAACCTGAAAGACAAGAGGAAGGACATGCTTCTGTCTCAAACCACCCTGAAGAATGCTTGCCCCATAGTGTTGCAGAGCAAACCATACATGGTCTAGCTTATGAGTTGGTAGGAGACACTGGGGTGACAAATGGGACTGACGTTTCTCGGAATGACAAATACAGTTCATATTCCTTTATGAAAAACAATGCTTTTTCCCCTTATTGGTAAAAAATCCACCTTAGATTCATAAGAGAAGGAGGTCAGATTATTCTAGCTCATTACTTTAAGAATATAGTCAATTACATTTAGTTCAAATACTTACCAAGTTTAGCTTCCCAATTTTAACAAGTTCTTCTCCATCTATTGTAGTTTCCTTCATATGGATGGTAATTGAAAACACAGAGTGGGAGCGGCTATAAAAGAATTGTTTCAGACAGACATCTCGTTAAAGCCAAATGATGTCCTTGCTACAAGACACTGCTGCAAGTTAGGTATCTGTGCTCTTTTTAGGGAATACACTTGGCCCATTAATTGGGACTTGCATATTTTCAATACACAAAGTTGTTCTACTAAGTATATTTTTGTGTGTATACGTATGAATATGGCACTTAAAACCCGTGATGAAGCAACTGTATGATGTTTGCCTCATTCAATCCTGGTGAATTTATCTTATTTCAAGCAAAACCAAGAGAAACACTTCAGTTTTTTTTTTTTTTTTACATTTGTGTGTTCTCAACTCACAGACATGTCAAGAAAACTGGCTTGCAGATTTTTTTTAGCCAGTATACCAAGAACAGTTTTACAGAATGTGAGATTTAAAAATTTAGTTTTCTTTATTCAGGCTAAGAAAAATCAGCAAATAGGTGGATCCAATATTAAAGATTTAGAAGTTCAATTCAGTTTTCATTCCAAATAATAGTATAGTTGAAAATTATTTTAGTTTGAGCTTATGCCTTTAATAAGTTTTTACAATAGGAAGCTGACATAATAGAAAACTGTAGATGTCAAATTACACAATGCATAAAACAACAGTTCAGGCAGAATGAATTCTCTAAATTCTCTGTTATTTCAGATGAAATTATTTCTGTTCTAATTTGCAGTAGCCAAACACCCATTCCCTTGCACCAGTAGACAGATATACTCACAGTATATCTTTAATTTTAAATAAGACATGGGCAGGGTGTTCCTCGCTTATTGCAACACTGGATCACTACTTGTTCACAGTGACATAGATATCACATCTGCAGTTGAAGAATGAGGAATCAGTAATAATATTTTTGACCAGGGTGTGACTACTAGATTCTGACTATATGCTGCAATCATATGAAGTAGCCTGCATTGACATACAAAAAAACCCCTCGATCTTATCTCAAACTTCCATAAGCCAGTTTGAAATTTTTCAGAAGCAGGGGTTTGAAAAGAAGGTCTTGTGTTAACCTGTAAAAAAAGGATCTTTGCAGTATTTTGAAATTCCAATGTCAGTAACAAATCCTAATATACCATCTTCTACTGCTGGTGACAAGAGGAAAGGATACTTGAGACTCTTACACCAAGTTTTTATTTAGTAAACAGGATTGCAAAAAACCCAAACACCCATAACAGCTGTAACAAAGACAAGCCACCTCTGTAATACAAATATATCAGCTAAATATCTTCCAAACTTGAAAAGACTAAAGCCTTGTTTTTGAAGATGTACAGTATCTACTACAGAAAATATTTATCTCATCTAGCATATACAACGTATTTCAGTTATACATCTGTCAGACTTCCGTCTTTTGTTTCCATAGGCACGGAAAACTTTGAAAAAGTTAACTTCTTAACTTTGAGTTATAATTAAATTTAAATATTCTAAATGTCAGATTAAGAATATTCTGGTACTTTTATCTCAGCTAGAGTTAGGCGGAATGCCAGGACTACTGTTGCAACTAAACACTGTGTATTAATGAGGGATATATTCATAACAAAGCATGCAAACGCTAAACAAGAAGGGAAGCTTATGTAAAAAAAAAAAAAGTCACACAGAGAGAAACAGCTTGTCCATTTCTAAGATGAGAAGCATTCAGATTTTATAATGCCCCTTCATATACCTATTAGAATCACCCCTAGAATGTGACAAGAAAAAAGTTCTAACTGTGGTTTTCTTAGCCACATTTGACAATCCAACTGTGATACACAATCCCAAGATGATGCCAAGTTTGTACTAGCTTCAACATATTTTACGTCTTCCATAACATCTTGCTTAATTAAACAAGAACAAAAGTTCCTGAAATTGGGAATATTGGTACCTGGAATACGCGTTCATGTAAGTAGCTGCAGTCGTTCTTTTTGCTGCACCCCTTTCCAGGATCTGGTAGACTTCATTTTTGTTGTGTACAGTTATTTCTTCCAAGCCTTTAATAATTACACCCCTCTGTGAGAAAATAATGTATGCTTATTATACATCTCACAACAATCCTGAAACCCTTAAGATAACAAATGGTGGAAAACAGTATTAACCTTGTTTCGAGGGTCATCAAACATCTGCAGTCTTTCTCCAACATCAGGAGTAGGATTCAGAAGATCAAAAAGCTCCTCATTATAGATTTCCAGAAGAGAGACTTTCACTGAAAATTCGGTACCGTTCTCTGTGAGTTTTTCAAATATTTGATGCAATGTACGAGGTATTATACCTGCTAGTGGATCCTACAAATCAAAGTGAAGTATTTCATGCATAAGTGTACTGAAAGAGATTTGGGGGTGGAATTTCAGCTAGTCTGATTTTATATAAACAAGAATAATTTGGACAAATATAATCTTCCATATACAGATTGCTAGGACTTGCACGCATGCATTAAAAATGTAAAGTTTTGATTTTCATAGAAATGAATGAGACCATTTGTTAATTTACAAACACTTAAGGAAAGTCAGCTTCAGCATTTGAAAAACATCACCTTCGAGTTTTCTTTAGCCTTCTGCAATTTATAACTTCGAACTATAATACCGACAAGAAAAACGGCAGGAGTGAAAATATTACCTCTTCCCAAGTATATTCGTCATTGGGCGACCGCTCCCCTTCCATTGTGAAGGTCTTACCAGTACCAGTTTGGCCATAACTATTAGAATAAAAAATTAAAATGTAAACAAGAACCTAAAATTAAAATAAAATTTCATAATAATAAATATTGGTTTACTTACGCAAACACTGTACAGTTGTAGCCCATAATAACTTCATCCAAAATGGGACACACAACACTCCGGTACACATCAATCTGCTTTGCTTGAGCTCCAAAAACCTATTGAGGAAAGACAATGCATCCCGTTTGTCCATACAGTAATGTACAGCATCACACAGTACAGTAATCAGACCATATTACAGAAGTGCGCTAGCACTTGACAAGCAGTTACCATATCAAATGTGTAAGTCTTCCGTGATGTCTTATCTGTCACTCCTCCAGTGCGGACACTAACTTCCTTTCTTGCTTGATCACAGTCTACAACAGCATAGGAGCTTGCTTTACGTTCTGAGGCATTAAAAGGCCTAAAAAAGACAGGAGTTAAGAATATTGGATCAATACCATTGCTAACAAGAACATACACTGACAAAGCAGTAATATCACTCAGTTTAAGAATACAGAATAGTATAATTGGGTAAAAGAAACAGAAAGCTTTTTAACTTAATTTGTTTAATAACTATTTAAGGACAAATTGCTGCAATCTTGCAGTTTCCAGACCTTCCTTCTCCTTCCATCCTTTGTGGGACAGTATCTATCTATCAAGTATCTATAGCTTTTAGTTTGTTTATGTATGTATTTTTTAACAATTCCACAAACACTTTTAAGATCATTTAGATGCATGCTCAGCTAACTTGCGTTAGAAAAGGTTGTTCAGTTGCAGGGGGTAGAAGATTAAACATACCAAATGGTTGTATAAATAAGAGCCTTCAAAAAAGGAAAAACTTGTACATGAAGGTTAAGGCAATAGTGAATCAAACTAATTAACTTTTAAAATTTCCTTTTTTATTTTTCATTTACGCCAGCAGTGAAGCCTACATCTCGCACTGATGACACAACACTCTAAAACACCAGAAATATTAAAAGACCCTACTAACAGCAGATCAGTAAAGAGTAATATCAGAACCCTTAGAATGCCGATGCATTTGAATAATTTGTCAATTGTGAATAGAATTTAATAAGACAGACAAAACATCAGATTTTGGGGGAAAACAGTCCACATACTTAGTGCACACAATTTTCCTTGAAGTGGTGTTTGCAACTATTTCTCTCAAAAGCATGGAAATGACCATGGGCTGAAACCTAAAAGCATGAAATGCTATTCAATTACTCATTTCGTAGTGCTACTGCAGTGAACGTCTATGCTACCTGTGTAGTTGACCTGAATAGTCAACTTAAAAATAGGACTTCTACAACCTTAGTAATCATTTAAAATATTTTGACAGTAGAGGCACTTCAGATGCTGTATCTTTAAATTATAATTAAAAAACAACAACAACAAAAAATACCACAAGTGCATAGCATCTCAAGTTTCCTGACACTTGCGGCTAACATTTCTTCCTCAACATAGCACTGAGGCTGAAGTGTTAGATTCTAAATAGACCACTAGACACTTTGGTGCAAGGCTGACTGATGACAGCAGATGATCACTAACATCTTGTTCACAGGAGCAAGTTACAACTTCGGTTTTGTGACTTTTAAAATAGTAAGAGGCTAAACAATTACTATATTCTGCTCTCTAATGACGTAACAGTGAACAAGGCAAATGCAAGAGCCTTGTTGCAGTATGACAGCCCACAACTGTGACATTAGAGGAACAATTCTGCTAGGCTGGAGCATACCTGCAGATCATCACCATGGGCCACCAGACAAGCGGCAGCCTGGTGACATCTGCAGCAGATGCCATGGTGACATCTGATCACAGGTTCATTCCCTCAGGTGTGAAGCACATTAACAATACTAATGCATGTATTTTGAGGCTCCAAATTCACGTTTTACCAAAGCACAGTGAGTGTGTTGTGTTAAAAGGTTTTTCACAAGCTCAGACATACCAGGTTTTTAGAAGCCAAATTAAGACAATTGCATCTACCTATCTGAAAAATAAGTAGAACTTGACTGGTGTAGAAGAAAAAAGGAAAGGTGGAAGGAACATTTACTAGCTCAAACACACTGAAGCTCTACTAAAGGAGGAAAAGCTGTACAAGAGGCAAGAAGAGTAGGGGTAAGCTACAAAGTCTTTCGGAGTTAGAGACTAAATCTCTATATAGAACTTAGCCTATAAGCTGCAACAAAAGTGAAACACTACATCATGGACCATCCTGATGCTACTGTCATATTAAGTATTACATTTAATTAAAATTTACACTTGGCAAGGCTATTCAAGAACAATTGAGAGTAGTCATATTAAAAAGAAAATGATTGCTCCTGACAGTGTTCCAAACTCAATTGCTTCAGAAAGGTTATTCTGTTCCAATAGCCTTGATTTACATCAACACTTTCATCAATCACATAACGTTTGATTGAGCAGCTTTTCAAGTGTGTTGCAAAAATAAGATAAAATTTAATTTTTATTTTCATTGTGCATCTGTAGAAGTTTCAAACATGAAGATGCAATGATTGCATAAGACATTAACACCACCACTACGTAAGCTAACATTTGCAGTTCTGAATAAAAAAAAAAAAAAAAAAAAAAAAAAAAAAAAAAAAAAGTATTTCAAAGGCATTTTGAACACTATTCTTACTCCATCGGCAGTATTACAGTTCTAACAATCAACACTTTAAGAACAGTCAATATCCAGTATCAGTGACCAGTCTTTAAAGTCACCTCAAAATTAGAAAGAGAATCTAATTTTATGGTACGTGAAATTTCTCATATCACACAAAAAGCCTAAATTCATCTCATCAACCAAGGTAGTTGGTCATTATTAGTTAATAATTTGACCCTCATAGCTTTTTATCTGAATTCAGAGAGTCTGCATCACTGAAGTTATACAAAAGATTGATAAGTGGGTATAGCAAAGATTTAGCTGCTAAATCGTAGTGGCTTCCCACAGAAGCTCACAAAAGATAGAAATTCAGGTTCGGGGGGGGGGGTGGGGGGGTGGTGGTGTTTTTTTTTTTCTTTAGTATCAGTCACGATAACTCTTATTCAGCTCCTCTTAACCTTCCTACATAGCTTCACACTGGGCGCGCACTGAAGTGTAAGTTAGGAAATTGCAACTTCTGCTTTTTATAAGCTGTAACAGACTACTACAGCGTTAGTTTTGCGGCAGTGCCGATCCTCTCCACCGGCTACACAGGCCCGCCACACCGCGCACACAGCCAATGCCTCGGGCAGGCGCTTTAAAGCGCAGTAGCCGGCACCGTTTGGACGTAACGGCAGGCTCCTCAGTAACGACCTACGGGCAGAGCCCTCACGCAGCCCCCCTTCCCCGGCGCAGCAGCTCGGCAGAGCCGCGGGCACGGCGCCCCGTCGGCCCCCGTCACACGGCGGCGGCCCGGGCCCGCCGGGCTCCCCGAGGGACGGCGCAGCAAACGTTCCAGACCGCAGTCCCAGAGGGACCTACGAGGAGAGCCCTCACCGGCCTCCCGCGGGCCGGAGGCGGCGGAGGCACGGGGAAGGCCGCCGCGCCCACCTACCTGCACCGCACCACCACCTGAATGTTCTTGCCCTTCTCCTCCTTCTTAGCGCCACTGCCGCCCTGGAAGCTGAGGGAAGCCATGGCGGGTCTCGGCGTGACACCTGCCGCGGCGGGTGGAAAGGCGAAGCGCTGACCGCGTCGCTGCGGGGCTCGGGCCAACCGCTCGCCTCAGCCGCTGCCGCCGCGCTCCGGCCGGGGACGCGCGCGCTGCTCCGCCGCCGACTTTAAACCACGCACCGCTCCCTCGCTCAGCCAATCAGCGGCAGCCCGCGGGGCACCATGGGACTGATTTTCAAATTCTGGTGGTGACGCGCGGGCAGGGCGGAAGGGGCGGCGGCGCCGCGCCCCGCGCGCACTGCATGCTGGGGGCTGTAGTTCCCGGCCGCTGGCCACCACCCGGCCGTCGCGGCAGAGCGGGCCGCACGGAGAGGCGAACGAGACCAGAGGGGTGGCGGGGGAGGGCGGATCCCGCGGTCGGGGACCGGCGTGGGGCGTATTTGCGTTACGGCGTCTGACCTGGTCCCCCGCACCGCTGTGACGTTTCACCTGACGTCAAACTCGAACTGCCGTGCAGCTATTTTTGGCCATCACTACCGCGCTTGCTCACGAGGGGGCGGCGGGGAAATCTCGGGCCTCCTTTGCCGCTGAACATTCCGTGTTTGAGGGCATCCGAGTTTCTCACCTCGGTTTTCTTCAAGATTCACGTCATCCTTGTACTCTTTCATCACAGGCCAAGGCCTCTGGCCATCCCTCTATCCCCACCGGCTCTCCAGTTTTCTTTAAGCATAATGTTTAAAATTAGAAAGCACGGCCCACGCCAGGTGGGCTGGAAGCACGCTCGCAGCAGAACGGCCAGGCCAGGCGGTTTTTGTCCCCGGGCCGTGCGCTGCACTGGCCCTGCCTGCGGAGCTCTGCTCTCGTCGCTCTGTGCGGTGCGCGTGCCTTAACTCGGGCTGGTCTCCAGCGCCATTCGTCACCACCACTCTGAATTCTACACCTAACTGTCAGCGTGTTTACAGGCCTGCTCAATTAGTGGGAAAATCATGTCAGAATGAAAATAGTTAAAGGCCCAGGTCAAAGCACCGCGGGTGCACCACATCCACCCTTTCATTTTGAAACTAGATCATGTGAACCACTCACCAAATACCAATTTGCAGTTTTGTTTACGTCACCCTGGCTTCCCTGTGAGAGCCTCCTTTGAGAGGGCATTAAAAGCTTTGCTAGGTGGAGATCTGTGACAGGGTAACAGGTCTTGCGGGCTGAGGGGAAGAAGCAGATGGTAGAGGAGATTTAAGTGGCCTGACATGCTTTGTTCTCAACAAATCCACACTGGCTCCTACAGACTGTCATACTGTCATCTGCTTCTTACGGGCTATAGAGTTTTGCTGCTGCTGTTCTAAGGCCTTCCTAGTTGTTGAAATCTGGATTACCCATCTATAATTTTGTAGGCTCCTCCTCCCTTTTTTTTCTTTTTTAAGTTGGCTGCTTTGAAACTTACACCTCCTCCATGCTAGTTAAATAAAAGTTAGTATAAAGTTAATAACAAATTAATCCTAATTGGTAGGGCTGGCAGTAATTTTTCTGACAGTGACACGAAGCAGCACCACATTATGCTCCTTTACCATTTATCTCTAAAGTTAATATACAAGGCATTAAGAACAAGATCTGAGAAATACACACATTATTTTTATAGAAAAGGACATGAAGTGCTGGATTCCTTGTCTGCTGTGAGCAGAAATTGATTCAGAAAACATTAACATTCAACAAGCGTTGGCCATTCGAAATAGAGACTGATGATGAGACAGGACGAGCTATGAAATCTTTACAGTGATTAACATCAATTTTCAGTTCCAGCCTTTCTGAGCAAGTATTTTCTGTTGGCTTCGTGTAAGACTTTACTGCTTGCACGCCACTGAAAACAATACAATCTTAAAGTATATAGAGCATACAAATATATTACACGAAAAGAAAACTACTTTGCAAGGACGGACATTTGAAAGTTAGTAACTACCAGATAAATTACTGCCCTTCAACATCAATTTTTAACCTTTCGGCCTCAAACCTAGAAATAAGGCAACAATTCTGCTGAAAAAGCTTGTAACAAGACACTTAAAATTTATAGGCACAGACTATTTTCCATGAGTCTTAGAGCTTTGCTTTCCCACCAAAATGAGTTTGGTGGGTTGGTGTTACTAAGACATGCTATTTTTTTTTCCTCTAATGAAACACTAAAAATCACAGTAATACATTTTGTTTCAGTTAAGTGAAGATTTAACCAAGTGAGAAAATTAATATAAGACAAAAGCTATATCCACTGCAAACATATCGAGACCATCCTTATTCTTACTTGCTTTTTGTATTCCATATATGCTAATAGCAAAAATAATTCGTACAGACAATTGTGTAGGAGCTGCTGCTATACTGAAGTCAAATGCAGATATGCAAACATACTGAATCTTTACCTTTTGCTCTGTACTCCTTCATACAGATCACATAAAAGAAGGCAGCACTGGAACACAAGGAGTCTTTTCTTCCCATGTCTGCCTGTTTGTTCTTCTCTAGTACGAAAGTGTAACTTGCATTAGTCAGAATTTTGCTCAAAATATAAATATATCTCTCACAAACAAAGAAGAAAATAAGAGATCATTCAAACTTGCATTTAAAGAAGAGGAATCCAGTTAATTATTGGGAGTTGAATCTGGCTGATAGCTATCTTTGCCATAGCTGTGGCAAGTGGAAAACATATATTTCTGGTAACCAAGTTAGCTTAAAAAAATACATACAGTTTAATATAGCTGCAGCTCTGTTTCACAAAGTCAATTTATAGCATCGGTTGTACATTTTCTTAGACTGGGTAGAACATAAAGATGCTAATACACTGTAAACACAAACTGAGTAACAGGGAGCTAGCATTTCACACGCAATAAAAATAAATACAAGATAAAAGCAACAAGAATACTTAGGATACTCTTAGCAGTGGTTGGAGAATGACCTTTAAGAAGGCACGTATCTCACCTGTGACGAATAACTTTTATTTTTTTTTTTAGAGATACAAATAACATTACAGAAAAATAAATTATATTATAATACACACAGCTACTGATGTAACGACTTCAGCAGAGATTACTAATCCTCACTTATTGATCAAAAAGGACAATTTTTCACTAAAGTTTGCCATCAAGAAGTCATTGTATTATAGTGATATTCATAGACAATGCATGTCTCAAAAAAACCCCACAGTGTTTTCCTAGGATTTGTATCAGATGACCTGGGTAAATATAGGTATGGAGGCTTAACAAATAGTAAAACTGTTGACATGAAACATGATTAGCTAAGAATTAAGAAAGGCTATAATAATGGAAAGATATAATTAATACAGATTATAAGTTTGAGTGAGACTTCTTAAAGGCTTAGTAACATCTGTTTTGATTACCAACATGCTACAGTGTATGAGCTGTATTGAACGCGTGCAGAGTTTAATATTGTTTAATAATATCAGTGACATAGGAAAAATTTACTGATTAATTGCGTATTCACGTTAAAGGGGAGATGACCTGCACCTCAGATAAACATAAAGCCATTTCTAGCCTTTGAACAGCCTGTCCAATTGGGCAGTAGTACTCTAAACTCTGTGTTGTCCACATACAGAAAGTTAAACAATAAGGACGTGCACATGCACTGTACTGGTATATTCTCAGCTGAGGACAGGCTTCTCCTTCAGTCAAAGTAACAGAATAATTATCTCACTCTTAAAAATGAAAGATATGATGCAATAAAACAACTACTTTATTGTTAAAAATTAAGGACTCAATGCATACATAACATGATTAAAAACAAAATTGGTTTCAACTAACCAGGGAAAATACACAGAATATAGGATCTCTTTTTTCTGCATGTGTGGCAGACCACTGTCCAATACAGACACAGACGGCAGCACTTTTACATATTTTTATAGTTACAGTCACCATAATAAAAAACTAACACCACATGTAGGCGGGTGTATGCATTTGTGTAATCAGCTCAGAGTAAAGCTAACAATTTTCTATACACTTACCTATTTTCAGTGAAGGCATGCAGCTGGATGACATCATTTACATAAAAAAGAAAAGGAACAATGAACAGGAAAACTGGAAACATCTAGACCTGACAGGATCCACTGAAATCAACAGGAAACGTCTCCTTGGTTTCTCATTATCTTTTGACTTGAATATTTTAAAATTTAATTCAGTCAGTATTTTTATACTGACAGCAGTCAACAGAGAATCTTTTTTTTCATATATGCCTTGTTATGAAATTGCCACTATTTATTTTGGAGTGGAAATAACAATCATAAGCTATGTATTTTTCAGCCTGAGGCCAGTTTGCTACAAAGCCCTTTTATATACAATTACAATTTGAATTTAATCCAGAATTTTAGCTAGGTAGAAAAATAAGCTTCCATAAAATAGGTTTTATTCTAAATTATTTGAAACCTGCCTACTTTGAGGATCACTTTCCCTGCACTGTAAAGTTATGCCACATGTCCTGAAGAGAGATCTCCACACTGCTACTCTCTAAGGCTTCTTCATGGGATTTTTTTAGTTATTTCCACACTTACTCAAAATCATATTTAAGTTCATTTGATCTTTTGGACAACAGCCATTTTTGCAGTCGGGCAGATGAAGAAGGCAGGACTGTAAACACCAGTTGACCATGACCAATTAAAGTTTCATGGGGAAGAAATCTTAGTTGCTGGACTACACTGAGAAAGGAATTTTACTTAAAGTTCTCTTTACTTTAGCTGATGGTGTCATATTAAAAATATCTTTAAAACATGGAAAAGATATCCAAAATAGTGGATGGGTGTAATTTCAGCTAGAATAAACTGAAACAGAAAGAGGTTAGATTGTAAGAGCACAATCTGCTCAGAATAAACATCACTGACATTGAATAGCTGCTAAATAAGCTTACAGTGGATAAAATAGGTGTAAAGTACAGTAGGTGTGTGCTCTATTGCACACCTCTGCTGCAATAGTTATGTTAGATGCATGAGGAAGTGTGATCTTTCACCACCACAGCTACAGAAGCAGAAGCACTTGCTCTAGATGCAGCTATTTGCAGACCACCACAGGTTTGGTGGTGCAGTCTATTTTGCTTTCCCAGGATTTTCTCCTTGTATATCCTAGGCAAGATCTATAGGGAAAGGCATGATTTATCAGAGCAGCTAAACATAGACATTCGTCAACATTAGGCTAGCAAACTCTCTGTCAGGACCTGAAAAAAAAGAACAAACTGCCTGAAACTGTATACTTCTGTAGCTTTCACCCTTACATGGTAACTCATACTGTTATATGACATAAAATGATCAAGCAATACAATTTTAGAACAATATGATTTTTTAAAATGGCAGAAATATTAGGCAGTTTTTGCTATCTGTGTAGCTGCAGTCACACAGGCTAGACTGCATATGTAATCTATTAATCCTTAGAGAGAACTGGTAGTTTTAGGATTGTCAGAAAAATTTATTATTCTGTTTGTTAATGTTAGCCTAGCATATCTGTGGTAATTAAGAGGGATGGCAGAACAAAGACAGGCCTTGAGGATGGAGTGTAAAACAGGTCCTGAGTCAATAATTCGGAAATAAAGATGATCAAGGAACACCGTGACCTCTTCTCAGGACAATAGATGGAGATTTTTAAGGAAAGTTCAACGAGTGGATTTGAGGAGGGGGTGCTCTGATGACCCCTGCAACCACCAGATGACCCTCGACTCAAAAAACTGAGCATGTGCAAGTGGGTGGGGAATATGATAATAATTTCTAGGAAAACTAATGACTATGTATCAATATTCTGGGAATTGTTGATAATTATGTATGAAATTACTGAATATATACTGTCTGGATTTTTAGACCGGCATGCATGCTAGGTGGAAGGATCCTCCATGCATCCGATGCCACAATAAAGAATGCCTGAATCTTAATGCTACATTGGTATTAAGGAGTTTGATTCCCAATTTTGTTAACAATAAAACATGCCTACAACTTGTGTTCACAATAAAGGCAGAAGCATTTCTACTATATATACAATTACAGCCTCTTAATCCCCCAGTTACTGTAGAGAGGGAGGAGACAGATCATCAAGAGGCACTCATCTGGCAGTGCGCTTTCTGCTAGCCATAACGGTATTACTCTCTCTGTTGCACTGTCAAGGGCAACAGGGCAGAAGTTAAGATTTAAGATTTCACCATTTATTCTGTCCTCTTTCCTTTCAGCCTGGTCCTGACTTTTACATACACTCAGAAATGGAAAAAAACAGACTGTCTCAAACTAGAATCCCATGAGGACAAAGATATTCTTCATTTTCACAGGAGTTAACATATTGTGTTAAAATTAGGCTCCCACACAGTTCTAAATCCAACCAGTTAATTTAGATGAAAACTTCCAACTGCCTTGCTCCAACCAGGATTAGTTAACTTGAGAGACAGTTCTGTGTCTAAACTGAGGCCAGAAGTGTGGGTGTACTTGAAGTAGACACGAATGTTTTAAACTGGGTATCTCAGGTACTGGTAGCGTCTCTATAGCAGCACAGACCTCAGTGGAAACCAGCAGCTGAATGTCTACCCAAATTCCCTAACAGATTTTGTTGACCATATGGAGTAGCGCACTGCTACTTCTAACAGCTAATTTGACCAAAGCTGACTAGTTTAAAGCTACTTCTGATACATCTTCAGTCCCATCTTTGGGTGCTGAAATAACCTTAGCTAACTTGCCAGGTCACATCTTTCTATCTTTTTATGACAGAAAGAGGGTGTGAACATCCAGCTGTGAGATACTACCTGTAATAAAAGGCAAGCAGTGGGGAAGCGTGAGATGGTATCTGCCTGGGCTAAAATTAGGCGCTAAATGTAGCATTTTTCTTTTTTTTTTTTAAGTTTTGGGAAATAAGACATAGGAAACTAGATACATCTGAAGAAAGCACATTACTAGAACTGCAAACAGTGGGTTGCTTTGGCGTGGGTTTTTTTTTGGCCTAGGAAGGAATTAAAGCAGCGAGCCACAACCACGACTTTACCACAGGGAAATCTAGGGAAAAAAAAAATCCTTAGAAAACCAAATACATGGAGTTATAACAGAAGTTCAGCTCTATGCAGCATTTACACCTCGTAAATCCATCCTGCAAGGAGAGTCCTGTCCCCGAGGCCGCAGACCTCCCGCGGCAGGCGAGGGGCGGCGGGCAGCCTCCCGAGGGGGAGCTCCGCAGGGTGAAGATTTTGACACCCGCTGCACCGGGAGCTCTGCAATCTCTGCCACTCAGAACGGCACCGCACCCACTGTACTCAAATTACGAGGCGCCTAATTACCTTTTGTCTTGGCTCTCGCCGGCAGGGACGCGGAGCCCGGCCACCAGGAAGCGGGCGGGCCGCTCCCTCCGCGCCGGGCCGTAACACGGGCCCTTCGCGGGCGCAACCCAGCCCAGCAGCGGCGGTGCCGCCCCGGTGCCCTTCCCGCCGCAGCCCCGTCCGC
>WHYT01017477.1:694364-737262 GCA_009806455.1 Tetrax tetrax | reverse complement strand
GGCCCGGCGCGGTGGCGGCGGCCCCGCCGGGCGAGGAGGGCGGACGGAACCCCGAGGGCGCCGGGGAGGGATTGGCCAGGCGGCAAGGGGAGGCGGGCGGAGAAGATGGCGCCGAGGAGCGGCGCGTGTTGAGGCGAGCGGAGCCGGGCCGGGGAGGGCGGCAGCGGCGGGGAGAGGCCGGGCGCTGGCGGTGGGGCCGGGATATGCGGCAGTGGCTGCTTCCTGTGCTGAGGCGGGCTCTGCTGGGCTTAGCGCGCCCCTGGGCCGCCCCGGCCTCCCGGCTTTTCCCTCAGTGCCGGCGGCACAGCTTTCTCGGGTAAGGGTGCGTGTGCGGCGGGAGCCGGGACAGGCCCCTGGGTCCCGGCGCTGTGTGATGGGGCCGTGAGGTCGGAGATCCGCTCCTGTCCCCCGCTGTGTTGTGTAAGAGGTGGCGGCGCGGCCGGGGCGGGGGCACCTTGTACGGCCAGGGGAGCGCCCGCCCTGCCCCGAGTGCAGCCTCACCCCGCGTCCGTGGGGAGCCCGGGGGAGCTCGGGCAGCGGCCGGGAAACAGGGGGCTGGCGGCGGGGCCCTCTCGGGGGAAGAGGTGGGGGAGCGGGAGGCGGCGGACCCGTGTGTGCCGGGGAGGCCTCCGCCGTGCCGTGTCCTGTCCGGGAGAGCCCGGGTGCCGCGCTCGTGTGTCGCCGGCTGCAGCTGCGTTGAGAGAGCAGGCTTGGTCGCCAGCCGTGCGGCTGCGGCGCGGCTTCAGCTGCCCAGTGGCATTGCTTTGTTGGGTGTTTTACCCCCTCCCCTCAAAAAAACCCGAAATTTTCATCTTGCTAACTTGCCGTGTCTTCCCAAGCCATAAACATTTTTAAAAGTTTAGATTCTTTTAAAAAAGAAACTGCTGTCAGAGTTACCCATAGTTGATGGGAGCGGCTTCTTCAGTTTGTGGTGAGCTGTCTAGTTACGGGCCTTGTGTGGGTCGTGTGCGTGTGTGTTACCGGTGCCAGAGGAGACAGTAAGGAACTCCGGTCGAGGGAGGAGCGGGAGGCTTGGCACGGCTCACTTCAGGGGCAAATCAAACTGCGTAACAGCTCGGCAAAGTTTTTCCAGAAAGGGAGCTGGGTAAGGAGAAGAGGCTAACTTTTTTTTTCTTGCTTTCTTTGACACTGTATCTGTTATCTTAATAGCAAAACCTGTATTTAACACTGCAAAAGTAAGAGACGTCAAAAGTAGCATCTTTCAGGGGGGAAAAGTGTGTTGTGATGACTCATGCTGTCAACACTCATGTCAAAATTCGGATGCGCTGTTATTATTTATAATTGCTATGTATGGTTCAGTATTGTAAAGGTAATCCACAGTGTGTATTTGGAGCCAATGCTTTTCTCAAGCTGTCGTTTCTCCTGCTAGATTACTGCTCTTTAAGCATGTGCATATATGCACTGTTTGGGCTTAACTTTATATGTGTGAGTAGGTCTGTTGTGTTTTCTTACTGCCTACAACCATGATTTACTCATCCGTGAATTAGGATTAACATAAATAATAATGAAATGAAAGCAGGCATAGTGCTTTCGCATGTTTTTTTTTTAAGGTGGCAAGCATGTAAAAATTACAAATTCAATTACATGTTCCCCATTTCCATTTCTGAACTTTGTTCATACTCTTTTCAGCTTTAACTTTTTCTTCTCATGTAATTTTTAACCATTTGCACATCAAGTGGCAAGATCATTTCTCAGTTAGAACTTCTTACCTCCTCCTTTTCATCTCATGTGCAGCATTGAAGTTATCTGTTGTACTTGGGAAGTCCCTGTAAGGGTTCATATTTGCATGTTTGCAAGCTTTTTTGCTCCCTTTCTCCTTTCTGTCTTCAGCTGCTTGTCAGGCTATGGCTTAATCCCTTAGATGAAGTGGTACCTTTGGGAATTTGATTGAAGTGTCAGGGATATAACTTATTTTGCACATGAATACAAAAGTAGTTCCCTACCCTGTTAGGTCCAGAAGAAGAAAGAGGGAAAGGACAAAAAGTTCATTACCTCCAGTGTTTTCACTGAACTGGAAGGTGTTAGGCTCCTAGCTAGGGGTCACTGCAGGTTATGGTAGATGTCATTTACTAAAAATACTGTCAGACCATTTGAGAGATCACATGTTGGGTTGATATGTTTGATATATTAATTCTATTGTATTAGATGCTTTCATAATTATTTCGATATATATATTGATCTTTTCACAAGATAGGAGTCAAAAAGTTTGTAATAAAAAAAATGTCAGTAGAGGAATCGATTTAATTGGTTTTGTGTCTAGTTAAGTATTTGTATATGCATGGTCTGCCAGTGAGTATCCTTATGCTCTCAGCTGTTATGGTGTCCGTAAGTTGATAAAATATGCTTGAGAGATAGGACTGTCTGTATATGTGTAATAAGGTGGTTTTTGGTGGAGCTTGTTTGAAAGTTGGTTCGCTATAGCTTTCTGTTTAGATCTGACCTTCTGCAACTTGTTTTTAGGAGTCAGAACTATAGCTTACCTAAAAAATTGAAATGGGAAAAAATGCTCTAGAATTGAGAATTTATTTAGAGTATTAACTGTAGAACTAGAATTGTCCAGAATCATAGAAACTGAAACACAAAATAGGTGAACAGTTAGGACTTCCTTTGTTGAAACACACCGCTGACTCTTGTGAACTGCTCTTTGTTACAGGTCTGTTGGTTATGTCAAAGCTCTAGTGTTAGGTAAGCAATTGCTTTTAATGTGAGATTACAGTACTTTTCATGATTCAGAATCCTAAAGTTCTTTCTGTTTTTGTTGCTGGATCAGATTTTCTTGACAGTTCTCTCGTCTTTCTGTGTCTTTCTTGTTGTTATGCAGTATAATTAAAGTTTTAGTCTCATCTTGTTTTTTAAATTCAGACCTCACAAGTTTTTCTTTTTGAGAGTATGAGACAGATGGTAGCATAAAGTGTTAAGTGAGTTGGCTTTACAAAGAGTCTTGGGCAATCTGATGTGCTACTTGCAGTTAAAATGTATGAAATACACATCAAAATACAGAATAAAGCACAGAGGTCTCTCCTGTAGCATCTAGTTTTATGTTTCCTCGCGTATGCAGGCCCGTGCACTAGACAGCACTGCTGCACTGTGGTGGTGGAAAAATGTCAGGGAGGGAGGAAGAGAGAATGAAACTTCTGGCTTGCAGGTATTTGATGCCTAAAGCAATTAATTGAATTTATGAGTACATTTCTGAAGAAAATGAGGAAAATATACTGTTAAGCAGCTGGTCACATAACACAGAAACTAGTCGTATCAGTCTTGTTCTTAGCAGGCAGTTTGAGACTGATGAAAATAACAATGCAAGCTGAAATACTGTGCCAGGTTTGTGAAATAATTCTGAAGATTGTATGTCATAATATCATCTAAAGATTAAAACCAGAGAATTTTACTTAAATCTTTAGAAGAACCAATCTTTCAGATAACGAACAGCTTCAAAACCCTTTTGGAATTTGCTTAATTTTCAGCAATCTTATAAAAAATTCAAGCAAAGAGATGCTAGGGAAAGATTAATTTCAATTGTTTTCATGTTTCTGGTGAACCTGGATAAAACTTATTTATCCTGGTGTGTGTGTTTTGATTAACTGATTGGGAAAATTTTTGAAGAGATAGGAAAAGTAAGCTGACATGATTTAGAAATCTTTAAAAACTTGTTACTGTTTTTTTTTTTTTTCTATGTCTGTAATCAGATTGTATAAAATTCTGCCTTTTTGTTTGACTTTTTTATCCAGTGCTTTCAAAAATGTGGAATATTAAGTTAAGGAATGTAGCTTTAGGGCAGTAAATGAGCTTTATGGTGTCTTGATTATATATCCTGTCCTGTTTGACCAACACAAGACTGTTGAAAACACACATAATTTTGCTGCTCAGGCCAGTTACTCAGCTGGGGCTTGATCTTACATGTGAAGCTACCCTGGCCCTTGTTTTTGCCAAGTTTGAGTGTGGTATTGTCTCGTTAATGTTACTGGTAATTCTTGTACACTGGTGTGTAACACAGGTTTCTGCTCTCGCGTTGGCAGTGAAACCTGTTGCAGACCAGGTTTTCCTGCTGTCATCTAGAAGCTGTAGAAGATGGACCCTTCTGGGAATGAGAGCATGGCAGGTATCTGCCCTGGCCGCCATCGCCATTCCCCACCAGGGAATTTTCCGAGTCAGTTACAGACTTGGCAGAAAGCTACAGACAGAGGTTCTGAAAATGCTTTAATTGTAGTGAGACTTCAGAATTTCTTCAAAATGAACTACATAACAAAACCTTATAAATATTCATAATCTTCAGAAATGCCTGATTTGGCATGATTAGTTGTTCTTAATAACTTGGTAGCACTGATTAAATCATTGTAGGTCTTTGTAGTTGAGCTTTTGTGTAAGAATTAATATGCTGAATTCCTGATGAGTTTGGTAATGATATAACATATTAACATTTTGAACAGTTTATCTACTTATGCAGTCTGTCTGCCTGTATATGCAATCAGATTTATTTAGATCAGCATCAGGAATGTGTTGGGATCTTATACATTCTCTAGCTTTGTGACAAGTAAATTCACAGAAGATTGATGCTTTATGGATATTTAATAATGTGAACTGTTTTAATCTCTAAATATGTAAAAGAAGGATCGCTAAGTTTGTCTTCTGGTGAACCTGTAACCTGAAAGAGTTATGGATAGTCTCCTCAAGTATCCTTTTTGGTAGTGGTCACCGAAGTTGATTTAATTTGTTGGGTGGGTTTGGTTTTGTTGGTTTTGGGTTTGGTTGTTTGGTTTTGGGTTGGTTTTTTTGTTTTTTTTTTTTTTTTTTTTTTTTTTTTTTGAGATTGCTCTTTCTCTGCTCCGTTCTTTTTATTACGTTCTTGGTAACAACTTAGTAAAAACATTTGTCTGATTTTAGGAAAAAACCTGTACTGCCTACAGTTTAGTCTAAAAAATAATTTTTACTTATAGCATACAAGTGAATCAATAAGTTGAGAGGAGGTAGTTTGTTGGTTGACTTAATGATAATGTCACTGTTACACATGCAGGGATGTCACAATGCCATAAAATTCTACTGCTGTTGTGAGGAGAGGTGAGTGCAAGAAACGAAGAGGAGGGGTGAAGGCCTGTGGAAGAATAGAGGTTTATTTTATTGTTGCAAAGCCATGAGCTTCCAACTGAAGAAGTTCCTGGGCTCCTCCAGAGTGCTCAGTTTAGTGTTATCATTCCTGTAAGAGAGGTGAGAAAAACTCTCTCTGGTAGCTCTGCAGCACTGGGCCTCCTGCCGAAGCACACAGCACTTCTTTCACTCCAGGCGTTGGCAGCTGAAGGAATCTTCATGTGAGTAACTAAGAAGTGTAAACCAGAATGGATTAGTAAATAACACAGAGAACATATTATCAGTGGTAGCTCCTTGCAGGACAGAGCAGAGAGAGGTTTTGGCTCAACTAAGGTTTTACTTTACTCTGGTAAATGGTAGGCAATTAAGTTTGTAATTAAAAAAGAAAAAACACAGAAAAGAAATGGATATAAATAAAATACGGAACTTGGAACAGGTGCAAAAGGTGAGAATGAACATTACCGTGGTCTTCATATCGTTTCCAAGACACAGTTAGAACTTGAATAACAATCGTATTGCAGTCAGCGCAATGTAGGAAGTGTATTCAAAAGACAGATGAAAGTGTAAACTTAAAGTGAGTATGTTGCAGCGTCTACAGATATGTCCATAGAAGTCAATTGGATTCAGTTGCATAGAAGCTGCAAGCAAACCCCAAATTTTAAGGCAACTGACATAAACTGAAAGGAAGCATCAAAATCTGCTGAGCTGATAACTGTTTGTTGCCATTCTTCTGGTTACTTCAAGCTGATCAGTATTTATAGCTGTTCATCTGGCTCAGACCTATGTACCAGCATCTGACTTAAATATGTGCAGCCTGTCATGGCAAAAAAAAATGCTGAAAAGCACTTTGGAGTTTGTGCTGTGGGGGTCATATTTTTATTAGCTAGTTACATTCTTGCATTGAAGTAACCCTCAGGAGTTTCTGTTAATTGGTTTTCAAATATGGTCCTTTAATTGTTCAAACATTGAACTTAGATTTGACTACACTGGCTGATTTTTAATTAAAGTAAGTTTACTAAAATAACTTTGAAATATTAAAATAGTTAGGCAGAATCATATCTCCCTTAATCGCATTCTGTAACGCTCTGCTTGCAGGTGGATCCTGGCATCCCCAGAGAGCCTCGCTGGTTCTGAGGGACTACCTGCCTGGAAATGATTACAAAACGGGCCCTCGAAGAATAGAATATAATTTTATGTTGTGCTATAGTTTAAAATTCAGCGCTTGTTTTAACTGGTGCTTTTCTTGCACAAGTGAAGTAATTTTGTTGAGGGGGAAGAATGTTTAATATTTCCTAGTCATTGAATAGGAACACTGCTCTCAGTTCAAACATGCCTGTTCTTTTGTCTTTTTCTTTTTAGCATTGTCACCTTGCCACCTGTAATTTTTGACCCAGTGAAAGAATTCCCAGTGCCACACTAATACTTTCTGTTTGTTCCTGCTGTATTTGCTTTATTGGGTCTTTCCCTGTTGCTTCTGTTTTGTGAAAGTAGTATGACAATATTTCTTTTAATGACATTTTTGTTAGGATATTAGCTCTGCAGTAAATATAGTACCTAGTTTGTGGATTAATTTCTTTGCTACTGACCATGAGCATTCATTGCTTACTGTAATGATGGCATGGCAAGTAGATACAGCATATGTACTGCAGGACAGCATTTGAGCTTGAATTAAGCTACTTCTCAAAAAACTACTAGAAATATAGAATTCTTTCTGTTTTTATTACTTTTTTTTTTCCTATGGTCAAAAGCAGTTCTATTGTCAAAAAGTGATTTGTAGTGGTTCAGGGTTCTTGTGTGAAAGAATGGAACATGATATTGTTACAAAGGAGTTCCACTTAGAGGACTTAAAAGTTGCACAGAAAAGCAGTCATGAGGGAATGTTTAATTTTATGTCTTAGAGTTTACTCCTTAAGAAAAAGTAATTTTATAAATACTCTATCTTAAGTGAAATTTTCTTTTCTAGCTAATGTATTGTAGTAACGTAGCACAGGAGGAATGGTACTTAAGCAGGAAGGTATTGGTCTTGTCCTTTTGATGCATTGCCTTCCAGGATTATTGCATAGTTGATCTACTCTTGCTTTGATATGAATTGTGTAGTACTACAGCTTAGTTTGCAGGGAAATAATTGTGGGCTGATCATGTGAACCCATTTGAAGCTGAAGAGAATGTTGCATTCACAGTGCCCATTGAAATAACGATGAAGACGGAGGTACAAGTTTAAGTCCTTGGTTTGAAGGCTTAATTACTGATTTTGACCTTTTGAAAATTTTAGGTTTTTCCTGTACTGAAATCTGACTGCTAAACTGGAGGTAGCCTATTAAGGAAGCAGAAGTAGAGAATGATAATAAAATGGAGATGTACAGCTTCACAAGACATCAGTTGAAATCTCATAAGATTTCACAGAAGCTGCGTAATTTGATGAATCACATTGGAAAGATGAGTCATCTGAACAAACAGTAAAGTTCTGTGACTGAATGACGTGGTGTAGAAATAACAAGGAGATATCAGATGACAAGGAAATTATATAACATTAAAAAAAAAACTTGAGAAGTTTATAGTGCATCTTATGATAAGTAACTAGTATCTGAATGCGATGGAATATTTGAGCTGAAAATAAAGTGATAGGTGTTCCTTAGCAGAGGTGAAATCGAGAGATTCAGAGACCTCCTTGCTGTCCTACATACTTACGTTTATCAATCCAATAGAATTGTGTGCAAGTGAAATACAATTAAGAACAGTTTAATTACTGATTTTCATCTATGAAAAATACTATTTTACACAGTATCTTAAGTTTAGTAGAGTATTTCTACTTAGGACTCTGAACAAGGAAGCATTTTTAAATCGTAAGCATGGGTTATATCTGCTGCTGATGCAGAGAAACTGAGATGTTGCAGTATTAGGAGTATCCTTTGGTTTTGAATGGTATCTGCATTTTTTCAGAGGAAGGAAGCCCATAGATATGCCAAGCAGGATTAGCCTGAGTACAAGGTTAAACCAGGGGATAAATGACAGGTTTAAATGAGAATGTAGGCATTTAAGTTGGAATTCAACATTTCATTTACTGTTTAGTGATTACATTTGACTGCACTTTTGCACTTTTAAAAAAATTAATTCATAGTGTGAGAACCATGTTTTACTAGTGGAAGTGTTTCCTTCTAAAATGCATTGAGCGGCACATTTCTATTGTTTATGGCTTTTGCTTAGAGACATTCAGATTCTCATTATTCATTGATGTTTTCTGTACTCGGTGTTTCTATTTTTTTTATTTGAATTATAATTTCTGTTTGTAATTTTGCATTCTTTCATATAAGGGCGTGTTATATCCAAAGAAACCTTTTTACTTCTTTCAAAAGTATTCAAAGATCTGATGTTTACTTCACTACTTTTTTACAATAGTATCTTCTCCAGTTTACCTCCTTCCTCAAGCATAAATCCAGTCTTATACAAACTTTCACTCTGCCACAGGTAAAAATCTTAATTTTCTGTTTGTGAAACACTGTTTTTCACTGATTCTGCTGTAGACATTATGTTCATAAACTTTCTATTCTTAATATGCTGTTAATAATGAGCTCTTTGTCAGCCTCATTATAATCTGATGACTGTGCATCTGCTGGCTTCAAGTTGGCTGTTGTTTTGATACCATAGAATCACATGAATAAACAGGAAGGAGATAATCCAGAGGGTCAGTAGCTTGCAGAACAGCTTCCCATTTTGAGAATAATACAGTATTTCAGGAAGGAGATTTTATTAGCTGACTCCCTTTTTAATTTGTCGTTTTAAGCTGTAAATAAAATATATTATTGGTTTTTATTTTCAGGATTTTTTTTGTAGTGTATCTGGTAACATTTGAGTATGCAGTTGATTTGCTAGCTAGAGTGTTAGTTAGAACTGTACAGTCTTTCATGTTCCACATCATAGATGGTCTTAAAGCTGGTATGTAGTCTTAAAACTTGGATGAAGTTCCGTGAACCATGCAGCCTGAAAATGGAGAAGCAAATACTGTGAAACTCCTTGTTACCTATGTGACACCAATAGGACCATACAAAATGTCTCATGCCTCTGTGTTGCGTTGTGGTGGGGAGTTAGACTCAGGTCTGGTTATTTTTGTAAGTGAAATTAGTTCAGCACTGACTAATGAAGCTCATTTAGTAAGTTACTTGGCAATATGGCAAGCAACACTTCACCACAGGAAAATGTTGAGTTTGGATGGTATTGTATATTTGTAACAGGCTCCGTTCTGAAACCCTTCCTATAAAACAGAGTTAGAATTCAGTGGCTGTTACGTACAGGAACACACCGCATGACTGGCTCAGAGCATAGCGCTCTGATTTCCGGTTTCTGAGGTTTGCTTATTTGTGTGTCTGTGTAGTTTGTTGGGGAGCAGTGGTGCTTTTTTTGCACCCCCCCTCCCCCTTTTTTTTTTTTTTTTTTAAACATGCAGCCAAGGTGTTCCACTCTCCCTCCCCAAATATCCAAGCCTCAACGTCTCACCTTTTCTCTTGGCATTTAATAAAATTGTAGAATTGATAACCAAAGTTTATAATTTCAGAATCATACATAGTTTCTTAGCATCTCAAATTGTGCCATTAAAGAAGCATGTCGCATAGTATTCCTGTTAAACTAATAGTAGAAGTTTAAACATGTGACACAGTCTATTCCTGTTTATCCTGCAGTGTGTTTGTATTTTTATGGCAATATTGTAAATGATGTCACCCTTTCTTGCTTGAGTGTACAAATCTAGTGGTTTATTAGTAAAATTTTGTTTATTTGACAATCACAACGTCACAACATTCATAATATAACCCCCAATTCAGAGACATGAAATACTTCCCTGAAGCTTGAAAGTATACTTCAGATAGTGATATATGCTTCAATTAATTTCATTTTCATTGTAATTGAATAAGGGGATATTTGTTCACTAAGTGTTTTTTAATTACCCTTGATATGAAACTTGAAACGTTCAATTATGTGATCTATAGTTTTATCATGTTGCTTGGTCTTCGGGGTTGTTTTCTTTTTTTTTTGTTTTGTTTTGTTTTTGTTTTAACAGCAATATCTCTTAGGATCTGAACTGTACTTTTAGGCCTGTTCTGAGTTCTGTGCAAAACTAAATTTCTTGCTGTCAGTATTGTCCAGTGTTCTCTAACATGACATTAAAATATTAGCAGAGCTGAAGTAAAAATAGTAAGAGAAATTTAATCTGTTTTCTTTAAGGTTTCACAAAGAGACAAACAACAAAATGAACAACCCAGCTATTAAGAGAATAACAAATGAAATTATCAAATCACCTGAGGATAAACGAGAATATCGTGGACTGGAACTGGCGAATGGCATTAAAGCTCTTCTCATTAGTGACCCCACCACAGATAAGTCTTCAGCAGCACTTGATGTGCACATAGGTATCTAATGCATGTTGTGTTCATTATGTCATTAATAAAGTGCTTTAAGTTTTGATATCTTAATTGCAAATAAACTGACAGGAGCGATATCTGGTTGGCAGCCTAGCCTTTTATTGTAGTTTAGAATTTAATTATTTGACACATCAAGTTGAAAATTATTAGCGCTAATTAAGTTTTCTTATTGTACTCTATGTTTACTCAAGTGTAGCTCAGTCAGTAGAAAGACCTCTTCTAACCATTAAGTTTCGTGTTATGAAAGATCTTTTGTAAGCCGAAAAGGGGCGGGTGTGAGTGCAATTATCTCAAAGAGCTCCATCTGTCATGTCAGACTTTTTTTCTTTTTTTTTCTCTTTTTTTTTTTTTTTTTCTTTTTTTTTTTTCCCTCCCGTTAAGTTGTTGATGTGTAGGGGTGAGAAAATGTGGTGCTGGAGGAGTTGGAGAGGCACTCCCTAACTCCAATGATACTTAAGCGTACAAGCAGAAATACTGGAAATAGAAAGGAAAGGAGTTACTTTGACTCTTTGGAATAATTGAAGCCTTTTCTTATGTCTGAGGTACTTCTCAAGCTTGTGTAGTTTCTCGGTTGCTTGGAAAGTGTAATGCACACACACATTACCTAAGCATACTCTTGCTATGTTTGTAGTTGGGAGTTCTTGCTGCTATTGGTGTTAGGACAGAAGTAGTAGAGTAATTCTGAAAACTTCTGCCCTTTTTTATTATGGAGATAGCTGTCACAAATCCTGATCTGGTTCAGAGGATCCCTGAAGTGTGGTTTTGTTAGGTACTGTGACAGTAATAGCCAACTGCAGCATCCAGTTCCCACACATGTCCTGGAGGAAATGTGTCTGTTGCCTTCATCTCTACTCTCCCATTGCACGTAGTTGCACACTCCAAAGCAGAAACTGCCCACGTTTCTGGCGTCCATTCCTGCCCATCATTGTTGTCTTAATTTATCTGCCTTCACACCTACTAGCTGATCATCAATAGCTGCTTGTGTTAGGCAATTACAGGCTACCACTTGTCCTATAAACCACAGGATAAATACCTCCTTAATTGTGGTTGGCAACTGCTGCCTTTTAACACAGTGTGGTTACTAAAGTCAAGGTATAGAAATCAGAACATTGTGATCTGCTGTGTCTTTACAAATTGAGTCATGGACTTCAATTGAAAAATTGTCTCTATAAGGCAATGCAGGCTGATCTGGAGAGGCAGTTTGAGACACTAATTGGTTTGGTTACTCATTCTAATTTAAAAAAAAAAAAATTAACATTGAGTGTAGTTGATTATAGCTGCACAAGCATCTGCTTATATCTACAGAATTGATATAATTGCCTGTAATTGTATATATAAAAATATGTATATAATACTGTAATATAAGGGCAAGAAGGAACTACACAAGTGGTGGAAGCAGGGACAGGTATCCTGGGAAGGGTACAGGGATACTGCCTGATTGTGTAGGAATAGGGTCAGGAAGATCAAGGCACGACTGGGGCTGAGCTGGACAAGGGACGCAAGGAATAATAAGAAGGGCTTCTACAAGTATGTCAGCCAGAAAACATCAAAGAAGGTATACGTCCCTGAGTGAGCAAGATGGTGAACTGCTAACAGTTGATCAGGAGAAGGCTGAGGTACTGGACAACTTTTTTGCCTCAGTCTTCACTGATAACCCCTCTTCCCACGTCTCTTGAGTGGATGGACTGCAGGACAGGGACTGGGGGAGCAAAGTCCCTCCCACTGTAAGAGAAGATCAGTTTCATGGCCACCTGAGGAACCTGAACATACATAAGTCCATGGGACCTGATGAAATGCAACCCAGAGTCCTGAGGGAATTGGCTGATGTAGTTGCCGAGCCACTCTTTGTGATTTTTTGAAAAGTCATAGCAGGTGAAGTCCCTGCTGACTGGAAAAAGGGAAACACTGCACCCATTTTAAAAAAAGGAGGATCCTGGGAACTGGCCTGTCAGCCTCACCTCTGTGCCTGGGAAGATCATGGAACAGATCCTCCTAGAAGCTATGCCGAGGCACATGGTGGACAAGAAGGTAATTTGAGACAGCCAGCATGGCTTCACCAAGAGCAAGTCCTGCCTGACCAACCTAGTGGCCTTCTATGATGGAGTGACTGCATCAGTGAACAAGGGAAGAGCTATCTGGACTTCTGTAAGGCCGTTGACACAGTATCCCACAACATCCTTCTCTCTGAATTGGAGAGATACAGATTCGATGGGTGGACTGTTGGGAGGATGAAGAAGTGGTTGGATAGTCGCATCTAGAGGGTAGCGGTCAACGGCTCAATGTCCAGATGGAGGTTGGTGACAAGCGGTGTCCCTCAAGGGTCCATACTGGGTCCAGTACTGTTTAATGGTGCACGCTCAGCAAGTTTGCAGGCGACACCAAGCTGAGTGTTGCGGTCGACACACTTGAGGGACGGAATGCCATCCTGAGGGACCTGGACAAACTCAAGAAGTGGGCCTGCGTGAACCTCATGAGGTTTAACAAGGCCAATTGCAAGGTCTTGCAGCTGGGTTGGGGCAACCCCCAGTATCAGTACAGGCTAGAGGATTAAGAGATTGAGTGCAGCCCTACCAAAAAAGACTTGGGAGTACTGGTGGATGAAAAGTTGGACGTGAGCTATCAGTGCGCGCTTGCAGCCCAGAAGGCAAACCGCATCCTGGGCTGCATCAAAAGACGTGTGGCCAGCAGGTTGATGGAGGTGATTCTGCCCCTCTGCTCCACTCTTGTGAGACCCCACTCTGAAGCCCTCAGCACGGGAAAGACCTCTTAGAGGCGGGTCTAGAGGAGGGCCACAAAAATTATCAGAGAGATGGAACACCTCTCTTATGAAGAAAGGCTGAGACAGTTGGGGTTGTTCAGCCTGGAGAAGAGAAGGCTCTGGGAAGACCTTATAGCGCCCTTTTTGTACCTAAAGGGAGCTTATGAACTACGACATATGAGAAAAATGGGGAGAAACTTTTTAGCAGTGCCTGTAGCAATAGGACAAGGGGTAATGATTTTAAACTAAAAGAGGGTAGATTTAGACTAGACATAAGGAAGAAGTTTTTTATGATGAGGCTGGTGAAGAGAGGTGGTAGATGCAGCATCACTGGAGATGTTCAAGACCAGATTGGACGGGGCTCTGAGCAACCTCATCTGGTGGAGGTGTCCCTGCTCCTTGTGGGGGGGTTGGACTAGGTGAACTCTAAAGGTCTCTATCAACCCAAAGTATTCTGTGATTCTGTGATAAAGCATTTTAAAAGACAGTGTTTAGTTATTACTTTGTTTGAATGGTTACATGAAATTTTTCCTCCTGCAGGATCCTTGTCTGATCCCCCCAACATTGCTGGGCTTAGTCATTTTTGTGAGCATATGCTATTCCTGGGAACCAAGAAATATCCAAAAGAGAATGAGTATAGCCAATTTCTTAGTGAGCATGCTGGGAGTTCAAATGCTTTCACGAGCGGAGAACATACCAACTATTACTTCGATGTGTCACATGAACATCTAGAAGGTGCACTAGACAGGTAAACGCTTGTTCTTGTTGTTGTTATATAGATCCTATTTGACATTGCATGAAAGTTTTTGCCATTATGATATTAAAGAATTGAGAGCACTATCTTCTGTTAATGATACCAGATATTTTTCAGTTCAAAAATTTTGCTCAGATTTTTTCAACTAGCAGAATTCTTCACTGAAGGAGAATTTATGAAGTTTAAAGGTGGTGTTTACACTGAATATTTTTGGAAATGTGGGGCACAGAATAGGATCATGAACTTAGGTGTTGTGCAGATACTCTGATTGTATAATCAAATACTCTGCTTCCCATAGGATCTTTATTTCATTGATAGCAAAAGAAGGGTGAAGTATAGAAATACATTAGGATGCCTTTTACTAAAGGGAACTCACTGAAATCTCTTCCTTTTATGGGAGGCGACGGAAATTGAAAGGTGTGTAGTCAGTGAGATGAAGAGTGGATTTTCCCTGGATGTCTAACAAAACTGATTTCATTTGCGAGAGAGTAAGAGCCTCTTGCAGCTAAACTTCAGAAGTTTTCACTGTATGAATCATGATGCAAAGTCCTTGATCCTTGTAGTACCTCATGTGATGAATATGTTGTGGTCTACATTTATGGATAAAGAAATTGAGAAATAGTGGATCAGTGTTAAAACAGTTTCAGAATTTTTAAGTTTTGCATTTAAAAAATAATCTATTAAGCTGTTTTCAGGAGGTACCAAGCTTCATACTTTTCTGTTACCATTTAATTACAGGAATCTTGACCTGAATTAATTTTTTTTTGTTTAGATTTGCCCAGTTTTTCCTGTGCCCTTTGTTTGATGAAAGCTGCAAAGACAGGGAAGTGAATGCTGTTGATTCTGAGCATGAAAAGAATCTGATGAATGATGCCTGGAGGTTGTTTCAATTGGAGAAGGCTACTGGAAACCCCAATCATCCCTTCAGTAAATTTGGAACAGGTTTGTAAGAATATAATTACCCATCCGTTGGAGTCCTATGTAACATACATAGTATTATTGTTTATTTTAAATTGTTAAAGACAGACTGAAACAATTCCTTGTTTTTCTTCTCGATACATGTTTATTATGGTGCTTTGTTACATTTTCCACATCATAGACCAAACAGAGCTAGACAAAAACATAGGAAAGAGAGTGATCCAAGAATTCCAGTATGGTGATGAAGTATCCTTTATGATTCTGATAATTACTGCGGTGAATGCTGTTTTCCAATTACTGGATTTGTCATAATTTGGTACTGTGTAGTCTTTGTACATAATGAAGTGAATGAACTGTGTTTAAATTGTTGTTAGCCACAAGGTCTTTTTGCTAACTGCATTGCATTAGGGCTACATGAGAGTGACTAGGTCAAATCAGAAAGCTCAGCAAAGTACCGTGAAAATTACTGAGTAAGAATATAAAAACAAAATCTTAAGCATAAAACACAACAGTAGTAGATTATTAAATAAAACAATCTTGGATAAATCCCGGTCTTATGGCTCTAGGTTTTTTTTCAGGCTTTGTTATTCACAGAATGCTTAGTAATAATTTAAAACACCTAAAACCTCAATTTAAAAACCATTAAAGTAAGACACCATAGTTTTGGTCAGCCCCTCAAATGTCTGATGCTTTGGCAGAAGTTTAAATGTTTGGTTTTTTTTTTTTTTCATAGAAATTATTTTCTACATGAATTTATTTCTGAAACTGTCAAAGTAACAGCTATTAATTAATCCATTGCACCGTTTAATCCTTGCACATGAATGTGTTTTGTGGCTGGGTCAGTTTGCTGGAAGAATACTTGATGCAAATATTGGGTAGGATGATGGGAGGGCAGATAACGGGCTTTAAGGGCCTGTTTCTTCCTCTGTCTCAGGAAAGAGAAGAATATTTTTGCACCTATTGATAGAGGGCATAGTTGAGGAGCTGGTAGCCAGCCTTTCTTGCCTCATTCTTTCTCCTCATCCCTTGCTCTCTTTTGTACCTGGTCTGATTGTGACTTAAGTGCGTTACTGATGTCAAAGTTAACAGAGTATTAGTTTGCAATTCTGGTCTGTAGATTCTAGTGACTGTTTTCTGTGTCCGTGTACTAGTGGGAAGCGGAGTTGATGAAAATCCAGTGTGCTCTTTGTAGACTCTAATTTTTCTTTTGTTTCAAGTTCTTACCTTTACTAAACATGAGTTTGCTTTGACTATCACTGTGGCGTATGTCCTTAAAGTAATTTATTGAAAGCTTGATGTTGTTGTAAAAATTGCACTGATTAACAGGAGGATAAAATTAACAGAGAAAGTTTGGTCTCTTCTGCTTATGGGGCTTATTCAGGGAGAGTTGTAGTTCTCTTCCTCTCTAGTCCTATTCCTCTACTGCAGCAACAGCTCAGCTATTTGTGAAGCAGAAGGTGAACAGTCACAATTTACAAATCATGTTTGTAAACTGGTAATTATTTATTTCATTTAATGTACTAGGCTATAATTTGTGGCAGACAATGCCACAAATAATTTCACACAGTGATTCCTATGACAGGAATGTGTATATGGGAGTAAAACCTACTCCAAATGTGCCAAAGAAAAACCTTTTTTTTTCCCCTTATGAATTAGAGCCTGGGCTTACTTGATTTGCTTTGAAGTAACCCCTTCAAATGAAAAAGATGAATTTGTAAGATTAAAACATCCTCACTTCTTTAGGAATGTACAGATTGAGAGTTGAAGTATTTATTGTCTCTGATAAGATTGATCCAGTTTACTTATGCATAGTAATAATTTTTAAAATTACTATCTGTCTCAAGGAAAGCAGATTTATTAATTTGTATTTTTCTTTTTGATTTGCAAATTCATAAAGATAAAGTGTTGTTAACTTTTTTTCTTATGTTACAGGGAACAAATTCACTCTGGAAACTAGACCAACCAAAGAAGGAATAGATGTAAGACAAGAGCTATTGAAGTTCCATTCTACTTATTATTCATCAAATTTAATGGCTATTTGTGTCTTAGGAAGAGGTGAGTTATCTTCTGTTGGTTAAGACTTCACATGTATTTATGTTTGAAGAAAATTAAGTGTATGCAAGTGTCTGAAAATCTACAGAAGGGAAAGAAGTAAAACTTGTACATACAGATCAAATGTAATTTTATGTTTAGTCAAGTCTCCAAAGCAACTTGCAATGTATAAATTTATGTGTTTATAAGCTTACAATAGAAAAAATAAGGTGAAAATTTTAAATCTGTTATCAAGTTATGCGTCGCTGTCATTATGTTTGTCTTCTGAAGACTGACACCTGTCTGGTTTCACATATTGGGAGGGCTTTTGATACTGTTCATATTTTAGACTTCCACTACAAAAAATTCTGTATTCTCAAAGGATAAACCTAACCTGACATTTAGACTAAAAAGACTTTACCTCAGTTTTCTTCTGAAATAACAGAGATTCCAACTGCTTAAAATCTTCCACAGTCGAGATGATATTTTACATGTATTTGCCAAAAGCTTAATAACAATGTGTTGAAAACTATTTGCTTTTTGAAAATACGCTGGCAGACTGGTATTTACATTGGTGTTTTACAATAACGCTCGGATGGCAAGTATGAATGGAATAAAATTCGTTAGCAAAGTGAAGACTTCCTTTACAACTGTCTGTTCATGTGATGATGCTGAGTATGAAGCTGATTAACAAAATGTAGTTGTTTAATTTCAATCATAGCATCTACATGAATAATTTTCTTGTAGATTTTTAAGGTCGGCAAGCACAGTGAGGATTATACTTCTTAACTGGATCAATACCAAATCAGTTCCAGGCTCCCTAATTCCTTTCAATTAAATTTATTATTATATCTGTCTCACCTGCTGTAACATCCCATATTGCTTAGAATATGGTGAAAGACAGTTTGTTGTTGTTAGTTTTTTTTTTTTTTCCCTCACTATTGCAAGCTGAACAGTAAAATGTATGAGATTTATATATATTTTTTTTTTTAAACAAAGATGATATATCAGACATGTTACTAGTAGGTATGTAGTAATTTGGCTTAATGTATGTCCTGTGTGAAAATGTTTTGCTTATTCTCCCGGTAGCAGTGGAAACTTTCTGCAAGTAAACACTGTAATAATATTGATGAAGATAGTTTGTGACTATTTTTCAGTATCGTGAATTTCTTTTAATTGCTATTTGAAACAGGTGCTTCCCCCTTCTCAGTTTTTTTTTTCTTCTGTTTATTTTACCTGAGCAAAATAAAAAAAAAAAAAGTATTTTCTTTACAAATTTGTGTTTCTTAATTGAAGGTCAATGCATATTGATTAGAGTTTAAAACAATTGAATTAAAATTCTCTTCCTCATGTAACGGTTCTGTTTTCAAGGTTTACAAGCATCTCTTTTTCTTAAACTAGTTCTTTAGTAGACAGTCAGGACAGACTAGATCTATGTTTCTAATATGAATAAAATGATAAAATGTAGAAAATAGTCTTAAAATCTGTTACCTTTCAGACACTTCTGCGATTTGCAGATACATATTCTTTTACCACAAAATAAAAAGATTATTCTTCTTAAAATCCTGCATTTCCATGGTTTTACTAGTCATTTTCAACAGTCGCATTCTTTTGATTTGAGTTGCCCTTGTAAACAGTTCAATATTCAGAAAAATTAGGTGCCTTTGAAAGATTGATCTTTGGCATTTTTGCTTTCAATCTTATAAAATAAATAATTACATTTTTGAAAGGTAACTATCAGGCTTTATGTTAGTCTGCGTGTATACAAAATGCTGTACCACTACCCTTATTTGTCATGTTTACTTAAGTAGTTGTCACTGTGACAGCGAGGTGCTATTTGGACAAAAGTTCCATCTTCTTTTCCCTGAGAAGACACATACCTTTTCTCACTCTGTTATTTGTTCAATCAGGAGAGTTACACAATTGCTTTCCAGAAGGCTTTATATTAATGACTCATTTGGCTGTTTGAGGGCTTGCCTCTAGCATAGAATTTGAAAATTTACAAGTTTTACCTTCTTCCTGGTTGGTATGGTTTTCTTATTTATTATTTTCAAGGTGTTCCACCCATGAAAAGGAAACTGTAGAAAAGAAGCCTTGTTAGAATTATTCCATAAATTCTTTTCTGAAATACCTTGATAACAATATAGCAGTACTGCTAATTAATACATAAATAAATACTTTAAAAGTCTGTAACATAAAAATATGTAGAGTTGCACACTGCAAGTCCACTGTGATCTCTCTACTCTTGTGCATTCCGAAACAAATGCACGTCTAAGCTGTGTGCAGCCTAGTAATTCTCTGATTTTCCCAGCACTTTCTATATGTAATGTGAAACAAATAAAGATATGTCAGTAAAAAGTGGTGGGGGAATCAGAATATAATTTCTTAAACTAATCAAAAGCAACATTTACTGAGTAATCATAGAACAACTTAAGTACTGCAGTTCACATATAGACTTTTAAACAGAAACTTTTTCAGTAAGACTCACCCTGGCAACTGGAAATCTGTACTAAAGAAGACCCTTACTGTAGTTGTAAAACATAAATGAATGTGTATTTTGCTGATGTGGATAAAAAATAGTGGTCCTTAATAGAATTACATGCAGTTCACAAAATTTTATTATATGGTTACCCATCTTGGTTTGCATTGTTTTTTGTTTTGTTTTGTTTTTTTTTTTTCCCCCTGCATGGTTGTCTCAGTGTAGTGTTAGGAGCATGCATATGTTGAGCAGGAAAGATTCTACTTTCTAAATCTAACGAGGTGACCGCTTTTTGAAATCCTTCGAGGATTAAGGTTGTTCTTTGAGACATCCAAGAAATGCCCAGTTTTTTCTTCAACACCCACCTTTGAAAGGCATGTGCTAGCAAACTTGACGGATGAATCTGTCTTCTCTTATTCTTACTTTGAGAAGTGCTCCAAAATATGTTTCTTTAAGCAGATAGCTATTTTGAAGGCAATATTTGAACAGAAATGGTATAGGCCAATTTAGCTGAATTCATGCACAACGTCAAATTCTTTCTGCAAATGGTCTTCCTCTCATTTTTGAAGAATACTTGAGTCATGAACTTGAAACTTAGAATGAATGTAAAGATCACACGCGTGTGAACTTTTGAGGCACTGAGTACAGATGACCCTTGCTCACAGTGTACATGAAGTGCTGGATGTGAGCTGAGGCTGAAAAAAAAAAAAAAAAATCCAAGTTTTGGCAAAGATATTTCCACTCTGGAAAATCTGCAGCTGGAATTCCATGTCCTTAAAGCTTTTTGTAGAATGTTTATTTTGTAAATGTTCAATATCTGATGTGTCTTTTCTTCAGTTCCAGCTTAGATTAATCAGTAAAATTTAAAGATTTTTTTTTCTGGTTACAGGATTTATTTTAATAATGGTTGAAGCCTTTTTTTTTAATAAGCATGGTGTTTATTAAACATTATAGTTCAAAACTTAAGTATTAATACAAATTTCCTTTCTGAAATTAATGATTAAGATACCAGTAAAACGACTTTTCTGTATAATTCATGTCTCCCCTAAAGAATATACAAAATCCAAATTTACCAGAATCTTCACATAACGATTATGCTTTTTTCTAATGTTTCTTTATTCTAGAATCCTTGGATGAGCTGACTTGCTTAGTAGTAAAGTTATTTTCAGAAGTAGAGAATAAAAATGTCCCTATACCAGAGTTTCCTGAACATCCTTTCCAAGAAGAACATCTCCGGGTATGTATAGAGACACCTCTTCCATCAGGAGTGTGTACCTTAAATGATATTTTTTAATGTTTCAGTAATACATTGTGCACTTCGCTACTTTTGTTTCAGTGTCCCTGTTAAGTTTCATATTTCTTTCTTAATTTTCCACCCACCTTTCCATGCTGAGAATAGTATAGTTTTGTGTAGTTGATAGTAAAGGTTGCACATTTCGTTGCAGATGTAAGCAACTGAGTACCTTTTGTTTGTATCATGAATGGCTAAATGGTTGCCCTAAGTTTTACATACCTTTACTTTCAAGATTTTGTTGATATGTTTGTAATAAAAATTTATCTGTGTGAAGGGAACATGATATGTGCTTTTGAGATTAATAAAATAATGAGAGTTTCCTTTTGTTTATGGATCTCCTTGTTTATTTTCCCCCCTCAGCAACTTTACAAAGTGGTACCTATTAAGGACATTAGAAATCTTTATGTCACATTTCCAATACCAGACCTTCAGAAGTACTATAAATCAAACCCTGGCCATTACCTTGGTCATCTGATCGGGCACGAAGGCCCGGGGAGTCTTTTATCAGAGCTTAAAGCCAAAGGTAAGTCCTTTGAGGGTAAAGAATTCAAAAGTAGTTGATTACACAATTTTTTAAAACTTAGCTACATTTCACTTAAAATTGACCTCTGTATGTTAAATTCAAAGCCTCCAGCTGTTTGAGTAATTTGAGTTGTAAGTAATTTTGGGCTTTATTTTTGTTTCTGTGGTGCGAAAAAATAAATAAATAACAGGCACACTGACTACTGAAGCTATTATTTTCTGCGCTCCTCCTTATCTACCCCTGTTTAGAGAGTCACACAAACTTTGACATAATGATCTTCTGTCTATTCTGTCACTGACTTAGAGACTACTATCAGGTCCCTTAGTGTCTGGAGACTACAAGAGTGTATCTTTTGCTATTTTCCTTTATATTACTGTGTTCCAAACAGAAATAAAGTACCCAGTAATCAAATGATCTTGAGTTTGTCGTTATCAGTCTGTGCAAAAAATCAGGTAGGTCTGACTTGTGTTATGTTCATCTTGCACTGTTGCTATAGGTGTTAAGAAAGAAAAGAACAACATGTAAAGTAGTGAAAATGTTTTTAAAATAAAAGACAAAAAAGAAAAAAGTAATTTAATGTTGATGAAGCATACAAAAAGTAGCATAAATTGTTATAGATTTGTTTATGTAATATATTTTCTTTTTTATTTCATAGGATGGGTAAATACTCTTGTTGGAGGACAGAAGGAAGGTGCTAGAGGTTTCATGTTTTTCATCATTAATGTGGACTTGACAGAGGAAGGACTTTGTAAGTGAAGCACTATGCCTGCATTCTGTGTTATTCCTGATCTGATGGGTTTACGTTTGTATTGAAAGAGACTAGTTGTGTTTATAACTTGAAAGCCAATTTATTTTAATTAACTGGCTATTATTCTGTGTTTAGATTGTCTCAGTATGCTAACATACTTTATCTAACATAAGAAACCATCTTATTTTAAGTTTATTAAATATTTAAAAGTCAATTTCTTTAAAAGAAAATCTGTTGATATCTTTCTATGTTACTTATTCGTACTGTTTAGACCTGAGTTAAATTATATTGTAAATTAGTATCTTAATGCAGGACATGATCAGTGCAGTTCACAGGGTTAGCTGGGGACCTAAACACTTACCTTAAATGCGTATTTTGAGGAAAAAAAACTTTGCCAGTAGGATTGCATTTGTGTTTAAATATCTTGATGTATCAGGGTGTTAAAACCAAAACCTTGCATATTTGTGTTAATCGGAATTTTTTCTTTGTGCAGAACTGAGTGAATTACTAAGCATTTTTTCTTTGCAGTGCATGTTGAAGATATTATTTTGCACATGTTTCAATATATTCAAAAACTACGTACAGAAGGACCTCAAGAATGGGTTTTTCAAGAGTGCAAGGTACTGTGATTGGTACTTGAAATATGCAGTGGTAGTATTTTCACACATTTTTTGATTGTAAGTAGAAATAGATTCCTTGGCAGTGGAAATAGCCTTTAATAATCACATGGTAATTAAGTTATTAATTTTAAAGGTGCAACATGACACAAATGCCAAGTACATTCAGAATGTATTGTCTCCGTGTAGATGTGAAATGCTGTTGTAGAGCTGTGAGTTGACATTTTATGATACCAAAATGGAGGTGCAGAAAGAAGTATCTTTGTCTGCAAGGATTTTGCATGACCTTTCTTTGCCTTCACTGAAGGGCAGGGGGAAGCATTTGCTGTTAGGAGTAACATTGAACAGGAAATTGAAATTACTGTTATTCTACCCCTTCTTTCCTCTTGTGTCAAATTGTATAGTTGAGATTGTAAAGGCAGTAGGACATGTAATCTGCGTTTTGTTCTCTCACTTTTTTGAGAGGTGAACTAAAACTTTTCATAGAGTACTTTGATGGAGTTCAGTCTTTGCTGAACTGTTCATGCTTCTTATAAGTTTGCATGGTTCTGTGTGCACAGAGCAAAAATGTAAAATGTTCTGTTAGAATTAAGTAGTACTGCACTTCTCAGTAATAGTGGGAAATAAAAGGAGTTTTATTTACATATATAGTCTCATTGGTACAGTACAAATACTTGGGTGAAGTGTTCCATCTTTGCTTTATTTGGTGGAAACTGTTGAGTCTCTTCTGTCTAAGAGTAGAAATTCTGCAGGCACATTAACTTTGTTTCTTGCGTTTTGACATTGTATATCTGTAGAAGAAGCCTCTTTACCCTCTGCTAAAAGTACCAATGGAATTGTTTCACTGTCATTGTAAGTAAATATGATATTTGAAAGAGGTGGTTCTATCCTCCCATCTCATCCCTGTGTCTTTCCCTTGCTCCTCTTGTATCAGCCTGTAAGATGAGTCAGAAGAGCTGGCAAACTAGTCTGAAAAGAATCTTCTTTTGAATTTATTTTCAACTGAATTGTGGAATTAAGTAGACTCCCCGAATGATTTCACAGAAGAATGGATTGTCCTTTTCATTGGCTTTATAGTCTTAGATATCTTTAATTCACCCTTACCATTGTATTTGAAGAATTGTGTGTTCTATTTCTGTATCTAAGACAGCATTAAGAGACATCCTTTTTCTGTCTCTAAACTTGCCTTTCGGCTGGCTGAACAAAAGGAACGAAAAAGGAAGAGGAAAAGGCTTCAGTTCATTAACATACAAGAAACATTGCACTGGAACACTACGCATTGCTTGTGTCAAATTTGGTGTATTTTCAGATTATCAGGAAATTTAAATATATTAGCTATGGGACAGGTCTCTTACTATGAACAGGATTTAAAAAGACTTGTATAACACTTCACAGTGTGAGACTATCTGAAATTGCTTGTTGAGTTTTGTGCAACTTGAATATTACTGAAAACTTCTGTGTTAGGTGCCTAACTACTACAAAATAGATAAAACTCCTCGTTTCGCTTATGTTATAAAAAGGAATTAAGTAGCCAATAATTATAATTAAAATATTGTTTAATACATGTTTTTCAACCCTTCCTACATTGTTTCCTAGGATCTAAATGCTGTGGCATTCAGATTTAAAGATAAAGAACGACCACGAGGTTATACATCAAAGCTTGGAGGAATGTTGCATGTAAGTGGAGGGGTAGTTGTTTGTTTGGGTTTTGTGTGTTGGTTTTTAATAATATACTAATCATTTGTCAGTATGTTTGATTATACTCTTAATAAATACCAGTATTTGCAAAGGGCCTTTGCATTTCCTGAGCTTAGGAAGCTAATATCATGCTGCATAGATCTTAGTTTTGGCAGTCAATAAGTCACATTTCCTTCACCCTCTACAGTTTTATATTCTATATTTGGTAGAACTGATTTTACAGTAAATGGAGTTGCCATTGATATGTTTCAGTGTTTCTTAAGATGTACATACATAGATGGTCATTCTTTATCTACCTGATAGCTAAATGTTCTCTAGGGAAATAATAGAGAAATAACATTTTATTATAAACACAAGCACTGTGGTTTCAAATGCTTCCATAGTTAACAATGCGGAAGCAGTAAGCAGAAATATTGTATTAAGATGGCAAATTAGAAATGTTTCTTTCTATTAATGTGATTATGTATTGGTACTGAAAGAATCATGTAGCTTATACTTAGTCTTTATACTACTTGCAAAATTCAGTTCCCTCATTTTGCACTAAAGGAAGATTTAGGTGAGGGTTTTTTGTCTAGTGACATTCATGCAACTTTTATACACTGCAGCCATTCTCCATTGCATAGCTAAAGTCTACATCTACTCAGAGGCATTTTTTGTTTCTTTGCAGGAATTCCTGTTAATGCTCCTATACCTTTAATTTGTAAAGTCTAAAATAATGATATTTAATTTTAGACTTGCCTTTCTGTTTACAAAAAAGCATTGGACTTAAATGAAAATATTTAAATGGATGTTTAAAGGAGCTCTGATTTGAGAGCTGTCTCTTGCTTTTGTTCTGTCAAATGCGTAAAATCTCCTTAACAAATGGGCTTCTGACTTCTGAAACGGTCTTTCAGTGGTCTGTATTTGTTGGATCATTCTCGCTTACGATTGCTCTCTTCAAAAATCAGGCCAGGAAGTTGCTAGCAGTGTTCCGAAGAGCAGGGTATTGATTCAGGACTCTTTTTTTTCACTACTTTTCTTTTGATGTGCTTTGCAGTATGAATGGTAATTCTGATTCTGCTGTTAGTTGCCTAAACACTAATAGAAAAATAACTTTTCTAGTTGTCTTTCTTACCTCTGAGTCATACTAAGTTTATACTTTGATTTAACTAAGCTGGAACTGTTTGGTGATTTCATGCACTTACAAATACTAACCGTTTATCATAACTTGGAGAAGAACCTGTGTATACGTTAGCTTGAGTAAATCTAATGTCATAAGTTGTTACATGTTTGCCAAAAGGATTTTAAAATCCTTTTTGTTTAGCAAAACAAGTTCATCTTTAAAGCACATTTGTGCTGGTCTAAGGTGTCACCACTAGGGTCTTGCTATCAAATTATTTCATATTTGTCACCTATAGGCTTGATGTTTTCCAGGTAGTTGTTCCATGGTTTGCAGTGCCCTTTTTGTTTTGTTTTGTGTCCTTAATTGTATAATTTAAAAAAAAAAAAATCATTTTAATCTGATCATCATATGTTGATTGTTTTAGTCTGTTTTATTTTATTACATTATGCTCTGACGTTACTGAAAGGTAATCACAGATATAATCACGATATAATTGATGTTGGACTGTTCCTCTGGAGGTCATCTTGTCCAACCCTCCTGCTCAAGCAATACAAAAGTATCAAACTTACCAAATAAATTTTATCTTCCGTTCCAGTTGGTGGGCAGACTGTGGCCTATGTTTGTAAAGGAAAGCAAGTATAGATTTTTGGTCTCACTAAATCTAATTTCATGTTAGAAGTGCATAGGTTACTTAAAATCTCCCCTTGCAAGTTGCTTAGTCTGCTTAGCTGTTTATGCAGAATGTAGTTAAATGAGCATTCTTTTGGTGTATGGTGAGTATTTGGACAAGACATTTAAAATTTTGGATCTTCAGCAGTCACATTTGAACTTTTTGTAACACAGATTTGGTTCATTGTCTTTGATCTCCACCCCCTCATCCCCCTCTCTTTTCTAAAAGCTTTTGTGTGAGTTACTCTGTGTTCTGGAAGGAATTTTACTGTAGTTTTTTGTATAATGTGTGTGATTCAGAAAGCCATTTTATAATAATTCTGGTCAAAAGTATACCTGTACAGAAAATGGAAAGTACTCAGTGCTTAGGTCACTTGGTATTTTTCCCTTCATAGTTTTCCTGTCAACCACGCTGATAACTTTCAGAGGAATTTTAATTGTTTTTTCTTCTGAATTGCAATGTACCTTAAGAAATTTCCAGTTTGATCCTAAGTAAAAATGTTAGAATTAAAATTGTGTAAATTTGTATTATGCTTTTAGATAATTGAATTATACTTTCCTTTAAATTACTGTGAATAAAAATTGAATTCTTAGAGAAGCCTAAAAAACCTAGTGGGTTTATTTCGTTTGGTTTATTTTTTATTTTCTTTGTTATGTTTTGTTTTTCCCATATGCACTGTAGTGAGTACTTGGTGTTCTTTTGTCTTTAAAAATATCCTCCAGGGGTCAGCATTTACCATGTTATTTTTACTTTAGTTACTTCAAAACAGTATTTAGAAATGAGTGACTTTTTATATTGAGACATAAAATATTTCAAGAGAAAAGAATAGTAAGATGCAGTATATAAAAGTACCTAATATAGGAGAAATATGATTGCATAATTAGAGTACTACTCCATCTTCTTTAGTTTTAAGACCAAGATTTTAAGATATCTATACACTTGTAATTTAAAATTACTAAAGTAATACAGATTTAGTGACCAGAAATATATACTTTTATTTCCTTTACAAAACAGTAATTTTTTTCATGCTTAGCTTTTGATTAATTTGTCTACATGTTTCTGGGCTTTGTTTTTTAGTATTATCCTATAGAAGAAGTATTGGCTGCTGAATATTTGCTTGAAGAATTCAGGCCCGATTTAATAGAGATGGTACTGGATAAATTGAGACCAGAAAATGTTCGGTAAGTTAAACTGCAATAACTTTTATTTTAACCCAAGCATTATAAGAAAGCAGATGAACTAGTGGAAACACAAATTCTTAGGTGTATTTTACAGCTCCAAAGTGAATGTAACTGAAAAAGAGCTAGTTGTTCTGTGTGTTAATGTTTCTGCTCCCTATTGAAAATAAGCATTCTTAAGTGCGTGCAACTCTTCCTGTTCAGACAGAAAGGTCCTTTGAGTCCTTTCTGTACAGGACGCTTTCCTCAAACTGAAATTGTTTTTGGGAAGATACTTGCTCGAAATAGCTCAACTGTTACTAAGAAAAAGCCTGGTAAAATTATCCTGCCTCGCTTAATTCTTGGGACATTTTATATAGAATGCTCTAATATTCATAATTTGGAGCTAAGTCTGGGAATCTGTTAAGAGGATGGCTTTTATCTGATGTATATATTTTATTTTCCCTATGGAGAGCTACAGAACTTCATGTATATTAGCAGACCCTCTCAAAAATACCAATCGATGTGGGTAGAAATAGCTATGTCTTTTAGCTTTTAAAATCTCTCAGACTTTCAGAGCATCTCTTTGATATGTGACCCTACCGCATGGGTGCTTTTTTGCAGAGTGAATGTGTTGCAGTACAAATTTCAGGGCTCAGTAATTGGTCAGACTAGATGTTGAAAGGAAAACAGGAAGCCTCTCTCTCCTGTGCTTTTGAGGACCTTCAGTTGTCACCCAAGTAAGGTAGAAAAGGGAGGCCGAAAAAACAAATGTACCTAATGTCTATTTAAATATCTAAAGAACAATAGTGTGACCAGGATGAGGGAAATAATGCTGTGCTGATATGATGACTTACAAGTGAAGGAATCTGGAAGTTATAGAGAAGAAAATGAGGGCAGGTGAAAAAAAAGAGACTCCTAACTGAGAAGGAGGAAGGGCTGGGCAAATGATTAACAAAGGGAGGAAGAGCCTGGGACAAGAGCACAGGCAAAGGCCATCATGGGGATAATTTAAGGGGGGATATCGGTAGCTGTGAGAAGCTGGTATCTCAGTCAAGGATGGAGAGAGCGGCTGGCTACGAGAACTGTTGAGGGTGGTGAATGCAGATTGGACAAAAAAAATGAGAGGGGGATAGGAATTGAGAATAGTAGGCAGAGTTGAGGTGTTTAGAGAGCAAGTCTAGAAGAAAAGGTGATGTCAGGCTTGGCAAGGATATTCACCTGAGAGTCCTGAATCATGGAAACAGGGCAAGCAGAAGAGGCAAAGAGAAGAGGTCCAAGACAAGGAGTCTGAGGTAGGATGGGAGCAGTACTGATGGGACCGAGCCAGGAGGAATTGAGCAGAAAAGCCTGTGCAGACTTAAGTGCAGTATAATCTACAAAGGGCAAAGAAACTGAAGTTTACCAAGTCTTGCTATTTTTTTTCTCTCCTCTCTGTAGATCTAGCTTTTTTGTTTTTCTGTTTTTCCACATACAACTTCTGTTTCGGTTCTTAGAAAATAGAAATGTTCTGGAATTACATGATAAGATGCCAGTACCATGTATTGTGTTACCTGACCTACCAATGTAGTTGGAAGGTGTGTAATGAAAGTAGCAGGAACCTGCAGAAAGAGAAGAGCACAGATTCAAGGTTAAGACTGTTTAATGCTGCTCAGGAGAACATCCGTACAATGCAAATAATTTTTTGAAAAGTGTTAAAATGAAGAGAGACTGTATAACTTTGTGGATTTCTGTATGCCTCGGCTTCCTATCTATGAAAATAATGTCTCTTGGGATATTTTAAAATATGAAATCAATTTCTGTGACACTAGGGTACATTTTAGTAATTCTGTTTATTTAGAGAAAGAGGTGAATATTTGAAAGAGAAGAAGTCGGGTCATACATTGAACAAAAAATATAAAATATTGAATAACTGTTTCTTAACTGGTGTATGCACTGAATAGGAGAGAGGTTCAGTAGGACACTGTAAATCTGTGTGTGTGTATTTATATGTATGTATAATATGGTACAGTCTAATTACGGGAAGGTTGCATGGGCAACAAATTATACTAGCACTTTGAAGCCTAATTTTTTCTTTTTGCCATTTCATTCTTTTATAAAGTCTTTTGTGTATATTGTAATATTAAATTAGTTGTGTAGAGGTACTATTAAAATGTATGAAAACATAGAAACAAGCTCTTGCTTGTGATTCTGTGTATCAGTATTTGAACACTTGTTTATCCGTGTTTTGGAAGCCAGATATGTGATACAAAGAAGTATTTTGGAGGGTCTGTTTCTGAAGATGTTCCACACTGAAATTTTCAGACAGTGTTGGATATCGAAGGACAGCGAGGCATGCATTAATATATTTCTAGAGTTTATATCTTTTAGCCTTCTGAAATTACTGTGAATTACTTAAAAGTTTGGGCACAAATCTTCACTATATCTGTTTGTATGACAAAAAAAAAATCTGTATTTTACGTTCATTTAGCTTAAGATGCATGTTACTTTATTTTCAAAGGATGGTATATTTCAAGTAATGATTGGATAAAATTGGATTATGAACTGCAAATGTCACGGGGTTCTGGTGTTTCTAGTGGTATACGAGTAATGAAGAAATAAATGGAACTGCCTCTGTCAGTGACAGTAGTTGCCATAGTAATTAATGCCCTTTGAAGAAGGGACTATATCTTTGTGTGTAGGTGTGCATCTATGTGTAATGTGTGTGGGATACTGCAACTGAAGCTTGACTATTTCAAGAGATTGTATTTTGAACAAACAATACTTAGAAGAAAATTTCCAGGTTCTCTTTCCTGTTGTCTTAAATACTTTTATGTTGAATATATTTTCATGTTGCTCTACCACTGAACTTCTTGGGAATTTGATACAGGTGCCTACCTTTAGCATAAACACTGTTTTTAGTAATTGAAGTATGTATAATTACTTCTTCTCTGAAGAAAGCTTGACTGAATTTCACATGAATTTCAACTTTTCACTGATTTTAAAATTGCTTACAAGCAATATGTAAACCATTTTAAAACTACTGATTTAGTAAACAAGCTACAGGTACTTAATCAGAGCTTATGTTTATTCCACCTTCACATAGCTTTAAAATGTGGCTCTTAACATTGACTGTTTTCTTGTAATGTTATCTTAAGGAAGGATACCTTTAGTAATGTAAATTGGGTCTTTGTTATTATCCAGAGAACTTCCAAAGCATCTGCTTGCTTAAATTTTAAAAAATTGCTAGAGGAAATAAATATATGTTGATACATTCGTAGACTCTTTAAGCTTATCAGATGCTGCTGGATACCACAGACCACTCACCAGTTTTCTTTGTTACTCCTATTGCGGGTTGTGCCGGCCTTTTGACACTACCTTCCAGTTGATACCACTTCAGCATAAAATAGCCATAATTACTTTGTTCAGAAGTTATTAGCGTGAGAAAGGAAAGTGTTGAGAGGTAGACATGGCATGGTGACTGAATCAAGAAAGCTTGTGATGAGCGCAATGGTATCGTAGTTTAGCCCCACCCAGGACCAAGCTACGCAGTCTCTCCCTCACTCCCCTCCACCCTCCAGTGGGACAGGGAGGAGAATTGGTAAAGAGAAAAAGGTAAAACTCGTGGGTTGAGGTAAAAAAAAAAGTTTTAAGAGAATAACAGAAGAAAACAAAAGAGAGATGGAAAACAAACAAACAAAACCCAATAACAGAACATACTGAAGCACATAATTTATATATTCTTTTTGTTGCAGAGATTTTAGTAGAGCTTAAAGATACTAAATGCAAGTATGTTAGTTCTCCAAAGCCTAAATACCAACAGCTGTCCTGTTAAGGCTTAAATATACAAACATTTAAACTAGAGAGTGACCAAAGAGTGATTAACTGCAGTTCTAATAGCAGAATTCAGCAAGGCACTGATATTGTAACATGGCTCTAATGAGGTCTGCAGAAGACTTACAGTGATGTAGCAGCAGGCACACTTTGAATTTGAATGGTGTATGGCACAGAGTACTGATAAATGTGTTGATTATTATGTATAGACGAAACCCATGCTAGTGTTTCCTGCTGCCATAACTATACATTCACATCTTAGTTCTGTGTTCAGACTACTTGTCTTCTCTAAAACTGTAACCTATAAAAAGAAACCCAAAACATCAAACCACATTTGAGATTCTTGAGTGTCATGTTGCATGTCTATATGACACGATTTTTCAGTATAGACGCAAAAGTTACAGTCATGCGTCTGTATAGCTTGGTTATGATAATACTGCAAGCTGATTTTTCTCAGACGTTAAAATATAAGTCCTTTCAATTTTACTGGGAAGTAAATGTTTTTATTCAGGGTGTCAGATGTTTAAAGATCTGAGCTAATCAGACTTTCCGATTTTCACATGATTGAAACAAAATATTAACTTGTATATAGCACGATAGTCCTTTTAGACACATTTTAAGCATTTATATTTTGAACTTAGAAGTTCTTTAACATAAATAAGTTACTTCAAAGTATAGTAAAATATAACAAGAAATATAATTTTGTAATGTTTTTTAATTTCAAATTGTTGGCAAGATAAAATACCTTGGGGAAAAAAGAAACTTTAGTTAAATATTACTACTTTTTTTTTTTTTTTTTTTTTTAATATTACTAAAAATTTTTTTACAATGAGGGTTGTAGAACACTGGAACAGGTTGCCCAGAGAGGTGGTGGATGCCCCATCCCTGGAAACATTCAAGGCCAGGTTGGATGAGGCTCTGAGCAACAACTTCAGTGGAAGTTGTCCCTGCTCCCTGCAGGGGGCTTAGACTAAGATGACCTTTAAAGGTCCCTTCCAACCCAGACCATTCTATCATTCTAAAAATGATTTCATGGTATGTTACAAAGGTTCAAGAAAGCCACTGTGGATTTGCATTTTTAGTGGGCTCTCTTGAAAGCGTGAGTTGAGATTATAGATGAAGGGTCCCCTGGTGTTCTTTTTTTCTTTTTTTTTATTACATCTGTATCTGTATGCATGTAGTAAACTTTCAGTTCAGTAGCTTGTTTCCTCCTTTTGTCTTTGCTTGAGCTGTATGGCAGTAAAAACTGTGGACATGTGAATTTAAATATCTATATGTGTTCTGGTTATCTGCTGTTCGCTGATATTTACACTTATGTTTACCATTCTATTCTCCCTTTCTGTGAAAGAATTCGTATGTGCCACATCATCCTAACATTGCCTGGGGTAATTTTTTTCCTGTTTTGTTATTTTCTTTTTATTCCTTGCATAGATTGTGTCTTGCAATGGATTTATTTTACATTGATTTGAATTTTATCTTCGTATTGTGGTTTTATTTATAATTTCATTTTCATAACTCTATTGTTATTCACCTACACTAAGGACTTTTCTTGGCATGTCTCTATTGAGGTAGCTGCATTTACAGTTAGAGACTACTGTTCGATGACTTTTTTAAAAGTTTAGTTTTTCAACTGTTATTTTCTTAACAAACTGTGTTTTTAAAAAGTATGGAAAAATATCCATACTCACAGATGGTAGCAAGTATCCATATGTGCTTCTATTTGACTGAACCATAACAGGAAGTTTTCATATTCTCCTCCCACTTCCCACCCCCACACACTACATGTTGCGTTTAGTGGTTTGATTTCCCTAGGAGAGAAACCTTTTTAAGATGTAAGTATCATTTTTACTTGTTCAAACTGCATTGGGTTTTGCCAGCCATCTGTGAAGATAAGGGAATAGACTTGGCGTGTGTTGCAATCTTAGCTGAGAAATATAATTTTTCCATAATTTCAATACAATTTTTTTCCCCTCAGCATCTGCAGAATAAATGCTCTTATTAAAATTTGAGAAGCTAGTGACTCATCAGATTAAGCAACAACGGACATTTTCTCCTGCATAGTAAATGGACTTTTTTCCTCTCTTGATATTTGAAGTGTACCACTAGTACTATCCTGGAGGGAAAAAAAAAAATGCCAAAAATGTTGATATAGAAATTTCTAAGGGCTAGAACTTCACAGATACTGAGCAAACAGTTGTTTCAATGCAGTCAGTGATCCTCATCCCTGATGATAAATATGTTACAAATATGGAGTATACGTGTTTATTTGCATTATATTGCATTATATCACAGTTTGTTCACTTCTGTTCACTTCCCCCCACAAACCATTCTGTTTGTGGAGTTAGTTTTATTGAACCCGAACAAATCACTCATGCTTCTGCAGAATGATTAGAATGCTGCATCCCTCTGTGCAACATCTCTCTGTGTGTAGTTTCCCCTCATACTCTGTTTTCTCATGAGATTTGTGTGGAAGTGGCTTTGAATAGCCTATATTGCCTCGCATCAGTTTTCCTGATGGTTTTGGGGGAAGTTACAAACAAATGTAGGCTTTTGCTGTTTTTTTTTTTTCTCAGTAATGTTATTTTATGCATTTGAATAAGATGTGTAACTTTTCTGTTGTTTGACAATATCATAATTTGGAAGACAAAGTTTAAATTAATTCCTACGAAAAAGCAATTGTATATTTTTTTTCAAGAAATCTTCTTTGACTTGTCTGTTACTAATATCACAAATACTGTGGTTTCAAGGTCTATTAGTTTTTCACCCTTAGAAGTTTAAGTTTTGTTATGTCCAGAATATAATAGTTTATAATATTTTGTGGAAGTCTGTTCATTTTAAAGCACGCATTTTCTTCTTAAGTAACACTCTTCTGTGGATCTGTTAGTTGTACCTTCATTTTAGGATTCGGGAGAGTGGAAAACAAGATGGTATCTAGTAAATATGTATCACGTTATAGAAATTGTGCTTGTTTTTGAAAATTGACCATAACTGAGGACTACAACAGTTTGCATGTACAAGAACATAGGCACAGAAGTAAATTGCATTTATAGCTTCAGCTATGTCCCACGTTCATGAATGGCTCAGAAGCCTAATTGCCCTGGTTGAGTTTAAGTACGTTATAAGCAGGTCCTATCGAAGATTGCCTGATTGCCCATCTTGCTTATCCAGAGCATTTCAATGCTGTCTTAAACCACGTGTGTGGATGTTCATTGTGCTAAGCAGCACAAAACAGAAATGAAAAGCAAAAGTAACATTACATAATGGGTGACTTTAAAGATGCATCATTATACTTTTAGATAACTGCATAGCATTGTATTTCTACCTGTGGTGCTGCTTTTCCCCTCTTCTTTTCCTGTCCTGGTGTTCATTGTGGTTGGTGCTTTTATCTTGATTTAGGTTGTAAGTCTCAGGCAGATGAGACTTTGGTTTGTTTCGTGTGGTTGTGGGCATGTTTCTGATAGCTCAAAATGTAACTAATCATTCCAGTAGTGATTTAGGGCATGGGGAGGGATCCCTTGAAGCAGAACTGCTTGAAGAATTGCAATGCCAATTTCCACAGTTTCATTTTCTATAAGTTGAGCAGATAGAATTATTTTTAGCTCTTTATTTTTAGTATGTCCCTACAGCAAATGTTTAAATGCCTGGATTGTCGCTACTGCTTGAGCATTGGTGCGTTGGAGAAGGGTGGAAGGAGTGAGTGTCGAATAAGACATCTGTGTGTTATAGCGTAAAACACCTTTGTCTTGCTGCTCAGGCCACATGGTCATTGAAATTTTACCAGCATAATCTTTTAGCTTAAGACTCTTCTTTTTTTCTTCATTTATTTTTTATTCAGCAGAAAGGCCTGGTAGGTTACTCTAAAATTCTAATAGACTTTGATTTTTGTAGTCTCTTAGCAACTTCATGTGTACATGGTAGAGCTTTTGCTCACCAGCTGTCCCAGTTAAAATGCAAAACAGTAATAGATTATTCCTATGGCTGATTTTAATGTAAACAACAATCTCTCTAATAGATTTCACCTTGTTGACTGAGCTAGTGCCTGCTGCGTGCAAGAACAAATATTGTCTAGGATTAAAGTGCTTAATTCTTTACTGAGTATTTACTTAGTATTGCTCCTTTTCTATAAAAAATGAAATAGATGTAACATGCAAACAGATATGAAACCATTTTATATGAAGTCACAAGAAAAATGTTAACCCTTTCTGTTGCCATTTGCAAGGTGAGATGAAATATGTATCCCTTAAAAATGAATATTCTCATTCTGGTTTGTATATTACATAACTTCTGCAGAGGAGCCGTGGCTCGTATGTGTATGTGTGTGTGTTCATGCTAATCATGTGGTTCTTTCCAAGGTAGAGAGTAAAAATTTCTCCCTTCCTCAACCCAGAGGAAATCTTCATCCCTGAAATGTGAGATTTGATTGCCCCTTTTTAGTGTGTATGATTTACTGTGATTAAAAAAAGAACACTTAATATTGCATATATTGTGGTGTTTCAATGTACCTTTTAGTCATCTGCAGAAGATTTGATAAAGCTTGTTACTGTGCTATTCAGCATCTAGGGATTGTTAAATACATGTAGGACGTAGTTGTGCTACCTTTTGTGGCCATTTCAGAATTCTTATGAAAGTCTATTTACTTTTAAAGCTAGCTACTTATTTCCATTGAATACTCTTTTGTGTTGTAGGTTGTTAAAAATAATAAAGGAGTTTTCTTGATACCTGTTATGAAGACGACTAAAAAAATACTGATAAGTTTGTAGTTTTCTTTAATCTGCATTTCCTCTTATTTAGGTCTATTCTTTAGTTCAAGGAGCATCTGGACGGTGCTCTTAGTCGTATTGTTTAGTTTTGGGTAATCCTGCGAGAAGCAGGGAGTTGGACTCGATGATCCTTTTGAGTCCCTTCCAACTTGATGTGTTCTCTGATTCTATGATTTAGGTTTCTAACAGAATATAATTCTGTTGTATTGACTGTAAATTACATTAATCTTCCTCCTTTTCTTCCCTTCTGTTAAAAAAAACAAAAACAACCCCCCCCCCCCCAAAAAAAAAGGAGGGTGAGAAACAGATACTGATCTGAAATGAGAGTATGAATAAACTCTTACTATTAGATAATGAATGAGACATGAAACTGCAATAATGTAATCTCAAATGCTAGGTCTGGTATAAAATTTCTACAGTCAGTATTTTCAATTATCCAAGTTTTGATGTAGGTGGTATGAAAAATGTTATAGTCACTTCATTAATTTTGTAGAAGATCTCAAGGACTATTTTCTGTGTTTTCTGGAACAAGGACAAAGTCAGAAAAATAGAAATTGCCTGCAACAATAATTATGTGTAACTCAAAGTTGTAACGCTTTAGAAAAATGGTAAAATTAAATTATGCTGATAACCTGATTTCATGGTTAACCGTAGTGTGTAGTTAATATGCATATTATTGCTATCCAAATGTACTCTGTAATTGTCCAGGGACTATTTCCAGAAATAAATGCATTCTAGTGATGGAACAGAAATAGTGCTTTGAATGATTTCATAGTCTTTTCTCAGACACATTCATGCCAAGGTGTTTTATCTCTTTGTTTACAGAGTTGCAATAGTTTCCAAGTCTTTTGAAGGAAAAACTGATCAAACAGAAGACTGGTATGGAACACAGTACAAGCAAGAAGCAATTTCTGATGACGTTATTAAGGTATGTTAAAAATTTTAATATATTCTAATTTTTGCCAGTGAAAGAAAGTTTATCTAGTTTTCCTTTTAGTTGAAGGGAGAACTTAAAATCTACTGCTCTACATAGCATGACAATTATACAATGAGTCTGTTTAACATTATGAGAAGTAAGGATCTTAAGTTAGTCTTTAGATTTCAAATATTTATTACATAGGACAGATAACATGGTTTAAAGCTATTAAAATGTAAGTACAGGGAATGTTATACCATCTTTGCTGTGAAAGATCCATAACATGCAGTGGCTACTTAAAAATGTAAACATTAACTTTTTAAAACTTAGAAGTCTCTATTAAATGTTAATAAACTAATGTGTTCTTCAGAAAGGAATCTTTTTACAACTGCTATATGTAACTTTCTGAAATGGATTTTTGCAACTTAGAAAATAAGTCTATTTTGCAAATTAAATTAGCTTCTGAAAACCAAAACAACAAAGGAAGTGGGCAAATTCTTACTGAAATTGTTATTGATCTATTATTTTAAGAACAGATGGCTGTAAAATACATCCTAGAGCTATACTGGACCTGCCAAGCATGCTTTGAAGAGACGTTGCATAGGAACACTTCACTTCCTTTAGCTTGTCCGGGCCTGTGTTCTTCATTATAATTCTTACTTATGTATTTAGTTTAATACCGTCATTTAGAGTTCCCAGTAGCAGAAAAGATGAGGCACGGGACCACTTTCCAGTCTACTGTAAACTTTTCAAAATTATTTTTTATCTTTTGTCTTCTTTCTTGGAGTAATTCATCCTGCTGATAGCCTATTACAATTTGGTTTCCCAGATATTTCTCTCTTTCCCTGTTGGTATAATGGTATTTACACATAAGTGAGTGGAACACATTTTAAAATCTTTTGTTACAGCATAAAATAAATAAGTATATATCCATTAATTAAGCAGAAATTCTACTTAGCTTCATTGTTTCGCCTGTTTACCTAGAAATGGCAAAATGCTGATCTGAATGGGAAATTCAAGCTTCCAATGAAAAATGAATTTATTCCTACTAACTTTGAGATTTTGCCATTGGAAAAAGATGCAACACAGTACCCCGCCCTTGTCAAGGTAAGCTATCTGTATTTGTTCTGTTTGTTAGCTAACATTCTGGGAAGCTAGCAGTTAATTCCTCTATGTTCTTAAAATACAGATCGTGTCATATTCTAAAGTATAATAAACAAAAAAATTACAAAACTTCGATATTGCTAGAAAGACAGTAGCAAATTCATTCTTGCCAAACTTCGGATTATGATTATTTGAGTTCCTACAAAAATGAATCTCTGAACTGCTTGGACTTTTTTTACCCTTTTAAAAGTGTGTTAACATTTGCTGGAAATAATATTAAAGCTGTTTATTCAGCAGAAAGGTGACTGCCCTCTTGTATTTTTTGAGCCGTGTTCAGTAAGTCAAGGGTGTAGAGAAGAGTTTTGTAACTCTGTATGGAAAAGCTTGTGATTGTATGGAATAAGAGAGATGCAAACACATAAATAAGCATCACTCTCCAGTCTCCTAGAAGCGTCACTTAATGATCTCAATATGTTTAGCAAATCTCAGTTTTTTTACTAAAACTTTATTCTCACTACTAAGGCGTAGTTGTCTTTGCTAATGCCATCTCTGTTCTAGGCTTAGTTGGAGGATAAACAGGAAAAGTCTTCTGCCATTACATACTGTGCTTCAGCTTGAATACTCAATTCAGGAATACTTTTTTCACACTAGATTTGTGTAAGTCTACTTTAGTGCAAAGACATCCTTCAGGATAACATACTTGTTCTGCACAGGGCATTTTAGGTACATCCTTGAAGCAGTATTATTAACAGAGGAGGACTTGGATCGTATGTCTGTGTTCATCCTGAACTGAAATCCTAAACCTCACCAGGGACAAATACTACAGCTCTATTAAGTAACACTAATTAGTTTGCTACAGAAACTTGATGGTCCTTCCGTGTCTCTGTGGCAACTGGGCAACTGATCCATGCAAAAGCTTTGCTTTAAGACATCATTGCTTTACAAATGTATTTGCTTTTCATTTTTCCTTTCCTTTTAAAATATGTTTTCTGAGGGAAAATGTTTTTAATCCTCTGTACTTGATGAAATCAACATTATCTATTCTGCCCACATCTCTATTTTCTCCCCAGCTTTATGTGCCGTTTTCCTTTTCTTGGCCCTGGCATTTGTCTGACCCCACAGTGAAATATTGCAAGAACTAAATCAGCAGACATTAGCTATACAAAGCAAGCAATTTTTCTGCTCTTAAGTGTGCTTACTATGGACTGGACAAGTGTTGTGGGGAAAAGGAGGGACAAGAATGTAAATGCAGGAACAGGATGGCCATTTTCACTGGCAGCATGTCACTAGGTCACCTCTGTTGTAATGTAGTCTCCAGTACTACAGACAGGCTGTACTGTTTATCGTTCTGTCCCTGATGATGTAGGATGTATTCTAAACTGCATAGTAGCATTTTAACAGAATAAAAACTTTGTGGTCTCAGAGAGAAGCTGTAATTTGGCTTTTTAATATGAGTAGAATATTGTGTAGAGGAAGGTGTGCTCTAAGAGATGAGATTTAGTGTTTTTTATGCAAAAAGGATGAAAATAGCATGCCAAATCTCTGAGAAGCAAAGAACATCTACTCAAAAATATGAGAAAGAGAAAATTTTACATGTAAAAGTTCTCTCCTATTACATATAGCAATTTAAAGAAAAGATGTTGAGGGCATAAAGTTAACTGGAGTTGGAACAGAGAGAAAGTATCTATTTCACAGCTTTTGTGGGAGAAAAAAAAAAAAAAAAAGAGGAGGAGGTTTTAATTATTTCCTGTCCTGGGAGATTGTTCTAAAAAATTTAGATGACAGATCTTTTTACTAGTTGTACTACTTTTTCTAAATGTATATGTGGTTTTTGTCACCAGTGTTGCTTTAAAACAACGTACAATGCATTAATGTTTTTACTAAAAGCGTTAAATACACAGTTATATTCTTAGTCTAAAACATGTAACTATATGCTGCTGTAGTGCTGTCCCCATAATGGCACATCTTTTAATGCCAGTATTAGTAGGGAATTATGTGAAGCTAACTTTGTATTTGTCTTTGATCACTCCTGCTCTAGAAAAGTCATTCCCATTTTGATCATAAGCTCATTCACAATGCTGCAGCCACTTAACTGCTTGTTAAGGTGAAATATGCTAAGAAGAGAATCTCCATAAGGATGGATGGATGTATACACAAATGTATATAGCAAAAATATTTAAGGGGAAAACACTAAACTGTGATTTGAAGTGATGAAGAGACATTTTTTTAATAATAGTGTAAAATATTACAGTTAAAAGGCAGGTGATATAACAAAACCTCTTTTATTGACACAGGACACTGCTATGAGCAAACTGTGGTTCAAGCAAGATGACAAATTTTTTTTGCCAAAAGCTTGTCTCAACTTCGAGTTTTTCAGGTATGCAATGTTAAGTATATCACAGAAATTGCTCTCCAAAAGTTTCTTGTTTGTTGGGAATCTGCATTTCTGTGGCAAAAACTTTCTTACATGTGTTGAGGCTTTAAAATGTTTGTCCTTACTTGGGAATATGCAGTAAGATACAAATAGCAAGAAGGTTCATATAAGTTACACAGTAGTTAAGTAACAAGCAATTTGAGGTGCTCTGTCTATATTAACAGGAAAAGTTTATCTAAAAATACTTTTAAAACAAATTTTCTTCTATGTTTATTTGCTGTACCTGAAATATGCCTACCAATAGCACTTATTACATATTGCAATATATTCCTTTAAAAATAAGTGTGTATTATTTTTATTAAATTACTAAATCATAACTATTTTAAGAGTGTTTTCTTTATAAAATGTTATTCTCGTAATGGTTTTAGGTTCAAATTCTGTTTTAATTTGCATAATACAAGCCAGTATAAAATTCTAAGTGTTTAGAATTGTGGGATTTTATTTAACTGACACCAACAACTGATTTTATTTTTTTTTTTAGAAGAACACAGTCTGTGTTATCAATGAATGTGTGATTCTTACCTCAAGATGCATGATAAAGTTCTGTATTGTTGATTCTGGTCTTGCATTATTTTGATCACAGGAAAATTATCTTTTTTTCAAGTGAAATGATGAAAATGATTGAAATTATGTACATTCTAACTGTTCCTTTCAAGTAATATTTCTAACATTTGAATTTAAAAAAAATACTGCTATTTTTAGAGTGTAGCTATTTCTGGGCTGGACTTTTGTAAGTGAAAATAATTTCAGGAACTCTCCTTTGGCCTAATTAAATTATTCAGCGATAGTGCTGGAAATGCTATTCTATGGGCTCTGACAGATGCTCACAGATGCAGTGTTGAGTCTTTGTTTTGAGTGACTACTTGAAATTTTTCTTGGCAGAATGGTAGATTGATAAGTTTTTTTTCAGATCTTGTGTTAGTACTAATTGGGGAAAATAGGTTGCCTGGCGTGTTTTCTTTCTTTTTGCTTTTTGAAACCACACGGTAAGCATTACAACTGATTCAACTTCGATGTGTCGGGAAATGGAAGATCAAAATGGTAACTGCCTGTCTCTTACTCAGAGATCAACAATTGCAATGCATTGCCTTCTTTGTTCATCCCTGGTGGCTTTCCATTGTAATATCTTTAGCGAAAATCCAAAATAGGATTTCATTGATGGAGACTGAATTTATGTTATACAGTTGTGGTTTTTTTAAAAGATCAATTCCAAATGAACTATGAGGGGTCCAATCTCTATGCCAGTTTGTGAATGATTAAAAGATGATAATTAATTTTGCGTAGAGCATACAAAGGTGTAAGTATATGCACGTATGCGCAACATTGTGGAATCATAAAATGGCTTTGGTTGGAAGGGACCTTTTAAAGGTCAGCTAGTCCAACCCCCCTGCAATGAGCAGGAACTTCTTTAACTAGATACATGTCGATAATCTTTCCCAGTTAGATCTGTACTTTCATCTCGGTGAGCCCTTTTGAAAAGCTAGGAGTACTTGAGCTTTGCTGACTAATGGAATGGAATGATTTGCCTCTTTCTGCCCAGGGATGGTTACAGGTGGAAGGCTGGCTTTGTTGTCGGTATTGGGGTCAAGGGTTCTTTCCTTTTATTTAAAAATAAGTTGGTAATTATATATGAGCAAATGTGATGAGGTTTTGACAATATTGAGTACATCATCTCCAAAAGAAGTTGTAAGCAGGTTTGTCTGGTTTTGATGCTTAAGGATTCTTAGTGAATCTCCTCCTTGAGCCTGGCTGATGGTCATTGGAGGAAATGATGAAATGTACAGTGTTTATTAATGAGACATGATGATCTTGTGGCCAAGTTGGTGAATAAAGCCATCTTAATAACATGGGTTTTTGTAAAAACTTTTGCCCTCAATTCTAGATCAGAATATGGTGGCTATGCTGCCTAGTAGCAGATTACAAGAATTTGTTCATATTACAAACTGCTTCAGTAAGACTGAGAAAAAATAGGAGGATTTCTTCTGCTTGCAGCCCTGATCATCATGATCATTGGAAGATTTCCTGACTCAGGTGTTGTAGGAGCAACCACTGCGTAGATGAATTAAGAGGAAGTTATGAGGGTAGTTTCTCCCTCAAACATACAAATTCAGTAGGAACAATCTAAGTATATGAACCTCTTGAAGTCGCCTTGTTCCTTACATGACGCAAGACTTGCATTAAAGAAACACCACAGTAAAAGCCTCTGACACAGGACTTGTCATCCAGCCTAAAGGATGATGATAAGCTTTTGCTTTTGTATGAATTACAATTTAGGAACTCAACAAGTATCCTTGTTTAAAAGGAAGCAAAATGACAATGTAATGTGCTATTGTTTTGAAAACTTTCTAAAGGTAGTTGTAAACTCTGCGCTTCAAGTTTGCCGAAGTTTAGAGAGATGGGTGTTAGAAGTACAATGCTAGTGACTTTTAACTGGATACTTGCTACCTTCCAGTTTAAGAAATATTTCAAGCAACTTGAATTGGTCATAAAGTAACCCAGTATCAAAACTTCAGTGTTGATTCCAGCTATGTCACTTACAGCTCTGTTTGAAAGTGGAAAAGACTAGACTCAAAGATTTTTTTTTTTTTTTTTTTTTTTTTTTTTTTTT
>WHYT01017477.1:652673-693119 GCA_009806455.1 Tetrax tetrax | reverse complement strand
TTGATGTTTCTACAGTCAGAGTTATTCCTTTTTAGGGAGGAAAAAAAAAAAAAAAAAGGGATGGGGAGAGTGGGGGTGTAATTTTCTTAATTTTTAGTCATAGTTTTAGAAGTTTAGAGTTATTTTAAATGGTAGCTGTATTTTGTAGGGTCTTTATGTTTTTTTACTGTAAAGAATCTGTTTACACATATTAAAATCAGTTTACACCATTTTGATATCTGGGAACTTATTATTTTCTGTATTGTGAGAAGTTTTATAGTCGGTAGGTGTAACTGTACAATGTTGATACTTTAAGCAAGGACAGATGCTACACTGAAAACAATGACTTATCGTGATTGTTGAACAGTTGGGGTTCTTAACCTAATTTAGGATATTGGCCTTTGTCATTAATCTGTTTATGATAGCTTTTTCTTCAAATTCACAGTTCAGGTATATTTCAGCAACTATTAGAAGAAAAAAATTCTTCCTACTGGAAAGCAGGAGTTCACTTGTATGTTGGTTTGTGTCCTAAAATTTAGTTTTACCCTTTATTATTAAACTGCACAAATCCCATTAAATTCCTCTTTCCAGATACCAAATTTTGAAGGTGTTTTCCCCCCAGAAGTCCTTCTGAAGCCTTTTTTCACTAGACAAACTTCTGTAGCTTGATGCAATTATATAGTAATTTTTAAGTTTCTGTATTGTTTTTTTCAAATTACTAAGTTTATTTCATGTATGCTTTCAAAAAAATGTGCATGATCAGATCAATATCTCATGACGATTATAGACCAACTACTTGGTGTTTCAGCCCAGCACCATCCTGGTTATAAATTGTGTTGCTATTGACACTAACCCATTTTTTTGTAGTACTGCTTACTTCCATTTACGTGAAAGGTTTTTTTGAGCAACAAGATAAACATGAAAAAAGGTTAAGAGTAACTTGGAGATAATATTTAAGAAGTCTGTGAATCTAAATTTCATTACTAAAATGAGAAACCTAGAATCAAACCATTTCAGTACTGCAAACGTACAGTTTACTGACTGGACTCAATACTTATAATCATTAAAAATCTGCATTCTGAGTACAGTTTGCTTGTATTAACATTAAATTACATTAATTCTCTGCATTCATAACTCCTGGGCAAATATGCAGTATTACATTCCTCATTTAATTAGCTTTTGATGGGTAAAGGGATTTTATTTCAGGATGACTTAATGTTAAGTAACGTTGAATTTAGAGTAAGTGTTGAAAAGTGTAATGTTCATTGACTTATACAAGACTTGGTAATTATTTTATTCTTTTATCTTCTACATTTAAAGCAAATCATGCGCTTTTTCCATAGCTTTCTGTAAAAGGCTATAATGACAAGCAGCATATCTTGCTCAAGAAGATAATTGAGAAAATGGCTACTTTTGAGATTGATGAAAAACGATTTGAAATTATCAAGGAAGCGGTAAGCTACATGAGAAACTTATATTTTTTACTAATTTAAAATTGAATGCCTTGACTTGAAATGAAATCTTGAGAGTTGATTATCCATGGAAATACAGAGTGAAATTCTGCCTCACTGGGACTGCAAAAGTTTTTTTTTTTTCTTTTATCTTTTTATGTGGCCATGAGTTCCTTGGGAGTGTTTATATTACATTCTGTTTAAAAGTAACTGTCCTTGGAATTTTCTTTCCGTCAGTGTTTCTTGTGATTGATCAAGGGATTGCTTTGATAGGAGTAGAAATCTAAGAAGAGGGAAGGGAGCAGAAATCTTAACTTTATATGCTGTTTTATAATTTGGAAAGGCCTCAGTTGGATCTAGCCAAAAAAGAAGGGGGAAGTGGATGAAGTGGGAAAGGAAGTGTTGAAAAGATTTGCAACATCTCTTTTCCCCTGATGTGAAGAGGAAATCCGCTTCTGCACCAAGCAAAAAGTTTTGCTTGGCAGAGGAGCTTTTACTTTTTGGTGCAAAAGTAACCGACTAGTTAAGTACGTGCTGACTTCTGGAAGTCTTGTTTGCTAAATTTAATGACTGATCTATATATACGGAAAGTTAGTTAGATTTTTTTTTTTTTTTTCAATTTTTTTTTTTTAGCTCCTAAAGTAGATTTATGAATGGTAATTACATTTGTGAAGCCAAACAAGATATGTAATTGTTGTGGTGCTTTCTTTAGAGCAAGACAGAGGTAAAGTAAAGGAAATGAACAAATTAGATGTTGGCACTCATAGCAATGAGTTGTTGTGGAGGTATAAATAAGTGCACAAGGAGTAGACCGGTGTTGAGGAACAGGCTGACTTCTGGCCCAGAAAGCTTGCAAATAGCCTGCAGTAGATGAGACCGCTACAGCTGCAAGGAAGATCAGGCCTTGCTTGGTATAGTCTTACTTTAATCCTCTGCTGCTGGTGATTTTTGAACAGGTGACTGGCCTAGACAGACCAGGGCCATCTTTAGTTCATTACTATTTAGCAGGAAATTCTAAGCAGGTGGACATTAAACAATGAGGTAGAGTTATTATAACAGCACTTTATTTAGGCCTCTGAGTATGTAAGATACATTAATTGTCTGGAAAGTTTTACGTGGATGTGACAAAACATCAAGGTGAAAATCTCAGCCCGCAGGTCTGTGAATGATCTGTGTTGGATGATTTTCTTCTAGTTTAAGATGTTTCCCTGATTGTCTTTACAGTTCGCTTGAACTTTGTCCCTGTATGATGCATGTTTTGTTATTTTACAGACTTTTGTTACATAGGCCTTTTGTGTATGTAAAATACGGACAAAATACAAAAAAGTCAAATCAGATGGGGAGATTGCAGTTTTTTCCCTAATGTCTGCACCTAACAGATAAGGGAGTTATTGGCTTCTGTGTTGAACAGATAAAGATGCTTTCTCAGCTACTTCATGCTCACTGTTTCTCTCAAGTGCTCTGAAATGACTTACTTTTTCTCCAGTACTGGAAATGATCCCAGCTTGCCAAAACTGTTAGTTTGCAGTTTCGGTTCCTCTGGTAGAGGAAAAACCTGTGGAGAGAGCCCAGAGGAGGGCTATGAAGATGATCAGAGGGCTGGAGCACCTCTCCTATGAGGACAGGCTGAGAGAGTTGGGGCTGTTCAGCCTGGAGAAGAGGAGGCTCCGGGGAGACCTGATAGCGGTCTTTCAGTACCTAAAGGGGCCTACAGGAAAGATGGGGAGAAGCTCTTTAACAGGGCCTGTTGTGATAGGACGAGGGGTAATGGGTTTAAAATAGAAGGAGGTAGAATCAGATTGGACATTAGGAAAACATTTTTTTACAATGAGGGTTGTAGAGCACTGGAACAAGTTGCCCAGAGAGGTGGTGGATGCCCCATGCCTGGAAGCATTCAAGGCCAGGCTGGATGAGGCTCTGAGCAACCTGATCTAATTGGAGATGTCCCTACTCCTTGCATGGGAGTTGGACTAAATGACGTTTAAAAGTCCCTTCCAACCCTAATGATTCTATGACAAAAATGTTTTGCTTATTTTGTAAAGGTGCAGCTGGACTAGAAAGGAGTTCTTTGGAGAAGCTGACTGATTCTTCTCTCATACCTCCTTTATCTAGGCAAAGAATGCAAAGAATTTCCCAGATGCTCCTGTATTTTTCTAACCAAGTCAGCCCAGGGAAGCAACTGGGAGAAAAATACATCATCTGTTAGCAATATTCCCCCACCCCCATTCCCAGACAGTCATCGTATAATGCGTATTTCCTGGGTAGAGCAACTTGATCAAGATTCTTATTTGGATCTAACTGCAATAATTTAATTTCCAGTCATTAATTTTAAGAAGCTTGATTTCAGGTTCATTTCAACTATCTTAATGGTTACTGCTTAATCCATTGTCTCTGAAGCCCACATTATTACTAAGGTAATTTAACACCTTTTTTCTTTTTTTTTAACAAGTCTAACAAGCAAGAGAATGTTCTTGACATTTGAAATGTATCTTTCGGATGGTACACAAAGTTGAGAGTAAAAGGTTAATATTTTATGTTTAGAAATAGAGTTCTATAACTTGAACTTCATTGTTTTGTTTTAGTACATGAGATCACTTAACAACTTCAGGGCTGAACAACCTCACCAGCATGCAATGTATTATCTCCGACTCCTGATGACTGAAGTTGCTTGGACCAAAGATGAATTAAAAGAAGCTCTAGATGGTAATATTTTGCTAGTTTTAAACTTTTTTTTTTTTTCCCTTATGGAAAATGTCCATTTATACTTCCCAATACTTCCCAATATGCATACTATTTTGGTTATTTTGTTATCAGGGAATCCTAAGTCCTATTTCTGCAGATAATAAAGAACTGTAGATAACAAAAAAAAAAGTCTAATTTCTGAAGATAATAACAATACTAAAGAATAAAAGAACATTGTTGTTCCTAACAAAGAACAGGCACTCCACTATACTTGGAAGAAGAATATATTTCAAATTAAGAGATTTAATTTATTTTAGTAGTAGCTGAAGAACTCTTCCCTACCTGTATCTTACTGTGTTACAACAAAAGGCTGTTACTGGGACAGTTTGCAAAATATCTGGTAATATCTTTCTGGAATACACCAAGACATTCTTTTCAAGAACCATATCTGGTTTTTGTATTTATTTGAGGGGGTGCTTTCACACTACATATACATAGTTGTCAGACTGACACATACCATACTGTTTGAAGTTGTGATGCTGAAAACTGTTTCATTAAGATAGACTCTATAGATGCCCTGAGCAGGCTGTACAGAGGTGTGTGGTTTTTTCCTACAGGATTGCTCCAGGAAAGAAATATAAATGTTTAGTTGTATAGTTTCTTGAATGATTGCAGATATCTCTGAAATTAGCAGCGATGCCAGTGCTGCCTGTGAAGTCAATGACAAAACTAATGCTGATTTTCATGGCAGTGAGCTTATCTATATGTAGGTCATTCCTTTTTTTAATGAGTACTGAATATAAGAGACTTTCTGTTCCATTTCTAAGTTGTCTTGATAAGATTAGGTGCTACTGTATTCAGTATAAGAATGGCTACAAATGGAATGCTGAAAAGGAATATAGTCTACTTAGCACTGTTGGAAATCCACTTGAAATACAAGAAGTTTATGGATAATTTTTTTTCTCTTTTCCTCTCACACTCAATGTGACTGTAATCTTTTGCACTATTAATAATCAATTCTAGAGGCAAAAATTAAGATTAGGTTTATATAAAAATAAAAAGTTGATTTGGAACAGGGAAAAAATGTGGAAATGAATTTTTTATTGGTGGTCAGTTCCCTCTTTTAAAGAGACACAGTGTAAGCTTTTTTAATACAAATCTGTTGGATATGTATGCTCCCCCACTGAATAACTGAGTGATCACATAATCTTGATTGCACTTGTCTTTTCAAAACTTTTGTGAAATACACAAGTATTGCTAGTATTTATTTTAGTTGAGAAAATGACAAAATGAGAAATTAATAGATTTGGCAGTATAGGATGGATATTCTTGTAGAGTCAGGGGATTAAGAATGGAGGTGTTGACTTTGGGATGAACACCCCATCCATTCAACCATCCTTCCTCTCTTGTTCCATTGATTCTGTTATGTTAAACTCTGCTTTGCATTATGGATTAAAAACTGCTTTGCAAAGACAGGCTAGCATAGAATGTGTATGTGTACTCTGGGATATATTGCAAAAATATTTTTCTTGTGTATTGTTTTTGCAAAAATACTATCAAAACACCATATTTGAGTTGAGCTTCTTTTTTTTAGTCTGGATGGTAAATGCACAGCGTGTTTCTCAAGCATTATAAACTACATGCTGCTTGTTTAGTTAATAACTAAGGCTTTATCTTGGAACACCACCTGAATGATTGCAACTGTTTTCTCTAGAGAATGAATGTTTGTTCAGCATGATTGGAAAGAAGGCTTTTTTTGTTTCTTTTCTTTTTGGAATCTGGGTCAGACAGTAGGTGAATTCTAAGCAAAACAAACTATATGATGAGTGCTGCTATTTAGACCTTGAAACTTTCCAAAATTGCTTTTTTAAGGAGGGATTCACTTTTCATTATCATGAGTTTCTCCTGCTCTAAGAAATGCACCATATCTAATGATGACTTAGTTACTTAACGTAAAAATGCATGTAATTGATTTAACTCTCTAAATATCTATTCTAGATGTCACTCTTCCCCGCCTCAAGGCCTTTATAGCTCAGCTGTTGTCACGGTTACACATTGAAGCTCTTCTCCATGGCAATATAACAAAACAGGTTGGTGTGTTAATTTGTTTAATAAACCAAATTTTATTTAAAAGCACTATAAAAATGGAAGAATAGTTTAACATTCTCAGATCTTAAAGCAGTTTTGCCAAATGTGATTTCATAATTTGACTTCATACGTTTTATCTTTATGGGAGTATCATAGTGTAATTTTTTCCACCTTAGATTTGCTAGGCTAAGTGTTGCCCTTGTATTGCTTTTGGAAATTTAATAAAAAACAACTTATGATTTAAATATTTTGAAGTCTGAGTTGCATGTCATTACTATGATGTGATCAAGCTGTATAATGAACGATGTGCTGCAAATCCTGCTATTCCATTTAAAAGTTTCAGACTAGCTAGCAAAGATTTAAGAATCCAAGATCCTTCCAAATGAAGTACTTTGCACAAAGCTAAACAGGAATGGTGGGCCATAAAAAAATATGTATCGGCTCTCAGTTGTGTCTTTTTGGGAGTAAAAATCACAAAACATTTGTTCTGTCTTCCATTAAAATAGTAACAGTTTGTATTTGCCTAGGAAATCTAACCAAGTATTTGAATAAGTGTACCAATACAAAATGTAGTACCTTTCTTGTACACTTTTGCATTCTTTTTTTGTAGGCCTGGTACAGCAGTATTTCTGTGTTATACTAGCTCTGTGATACCTTACTAGCAGGAGATGTTACAAACACTACTAGTGACTGCTGAATGTATAGACAAGCAAGTTACTAGTAAGGAAGAGAAAAATAAAAAGATGAAGACGCCAATAGCACTGGATGCACAAAGTTTTCGTTTTCAAGGATGTCTCCAGAATATTTTTTTTAATTTTATAGTGTATTTTTTCATGTGGAGAAATGTAAAAAACAGCCTTTTTTCCTTCCTTTATTTCTTACAAATTTGTATATGAAAGTCAACTCCTTCTGAAATAGAACTGAATGACCAGATTTTTCAGATTACCATGATGATGCAATCATAGCAGAGAAATGCATTCTTTAGTTGGCATAATGGGTGGCTGTTGAAGAGTCCTACAGCTGGAGAACTGGGAAGGATGTACTGTTAGGCTCATAGCTGTGTAATATTTAGAAATAATCTGCAAACCTCCCTGTATTGGTGCTGGTAGGAAAACTTCTCTGTCCTTCAGTGCCCTTGATGTGATCACCACTGACAAAGCTCAGAAATTTTAACCTGGATTTAAGAATTTTTTCCAACTAAAATTAAATCAAAATCTACATACTTTTTGTAATGGCTTTCAATACTGAAATTTTTTTTTTTGTGAATCTGTACTTTCTGAAAAATTAGACCTATATAGCTGCCTAAAATTCCCATTTCTTCTTGAATTAATTTCATTCTGGTATTTGTTTTTTGACTGTTTCTTTTATTTATTTGCTGCAAGGGGATGAATAGTAAAGTAATACTACCAGCATGTCAATGGAATCCATGTTTGAACTTAATCATTAATTTGTTTTCTTAAAATTCCATCTGCTGAGATGTCATTTGCTTTGCAAACATACATTGTAAGGATCTCGTTATCAAACTCTGAAGGATGAATACATCAAAGTGGTGAAGGCAAAGGAAAAAGAAGCCCATTGAACTTCAGTTTCAGAAGCACTGGGGAGGAGTAGAAGTAGTTAAACATGTAGACAAGATAAATGGTAAAAAAACCAAACAAACAACAAAAATAAAAGCCCCAAAACCACAACCCCCTTGCCCCTCAAGCCCCCGCTTCCTCTCACCTACTTAACTTCTACTGTATTTTTATTGAATTGCAGTATCTATTTTCTATTCCTGATTTTTTTTTTTTTTTTCTTTTCTCTCATATCACCATCAACAATTGGAAAGTCTTAACTCTGCTGTTAGGTACAGAATAACTAATGATTGTTAAAAATCCTCTTATGTCTTCTCTTCCAGGCTGCATTAGGAATTATGCAGATGGTTGAGGACACTCTAATTGAGCATGCTCATACAAAGCCACTCCTTCCCAGTCAGCTAGTGAGATACAGAGAAGTGCAACTTCCTGACAGTAAGTTAAATTATTTATTTTCAATTAATGCACATTAAATTGAGATTATCTGTTTGCTAATAGCATTTTAAAATGAATGTTACTCTGTTGCTAGGAGTTTGTTTTGAAATCAGACTTACGTCAAATTGTTTTAAATTTTAAAATATAATTTGGGTGTGATTTTGTTAATAAAATTATACACTAATATATCATCTTTCTTGTATACTTGAAAATTAATTTGATTTAATTTTTGATCTGTGTATGTAAATTGGACTTCTTAGAGGTTGGAACTAGATGATCTTTAACGTCTCTTCCAACCCAAACCATTCCACGATTCTGTGATTCAATCCTAATTCACTTGATATGATTTATGGAAGTAAGAGCCTTACCCCACTCTCTACTATACATAGTATACGCATTTGAATAAGCACCATTCTTTGAGCACTTCTGAGTATTAACTGACCATTCAATGAAGGATTGTCCGAAATGACTTTCTTTTTGAGAAAGCTAAAAGCTCTTACACAAGTAACTTTTTTTTTTTCTTTTTTCTAATATAAATTCTTTTGGTCTCATACTGTTTGTATATTATTTTACTTCTACTGTGAAAAGAAAAATCTTATATTAAGAAAGGCGGTTCAAAGAATTTCTGGGAGTTATACAGGAATGATGCCATATGTAGCTATATATCCAAAGCCAATTACCTGTAGCTGATCATCAGCCTGTGGAAACTACCGTGTACCAAAGAAGCTATTGGTATTAAATGCTGAATTATTTTTAATGTTCATAAATGTTACTGAAAAACTGTCTTTAGAAACTATTTACATAGTAGAGGCAATGCAGAATTCCTCTCCAGTTCCAAAAATACTTGCTTCAGGAGAAGCAGCCAGTTTAAATTTACTTGCTGATATGCTCAAGCTATGATGTTTCGATGTCTTAAAATAATCTTTTCTTTACTTCTTTCATGAAAAGTTAAAAGAAATTCTGCTTTAACAGTCCTAAACTATTTATTATAATTCCATTCCACAAATGACAGACCATTATCTTTTTAACTGTGTACAATAAGAATGTACATTTTTATGAACTTTAATATTTTAACTTTGTATTTTAGGAGGTTGGTTTGTATATCAACAGCGAAATGAAGTTCATAACAATTGTGGCATTGAGATATATTATCAGACAGACATGCAGAGCACTTCTGAGAATATGTTTTTGGAGCTCTTTTGTCAAATTATCTCAGAACCATGCTTCAATACTCTGCGCACCAAGGAACAGTTAGGTAAGTTTTCCTATAGTGATTATGTGTCTGTATACACACATGCACCCATACTCATGCAGTTCCACGAGACATGATGAGGTGTTCTTTCCCTGCTTAGTGAATGCCATTTAAAGGGCACTTTGTAAATGTAAGTCATTTTAATTGCTGATGACTCAAAGGAATGTTACTGTACGCAGACTTTAGAAGACGCGAGCTTAATTTTTAAGATAAGTCTGAAATATCTGAAACCAACTCTTGCTTAACAAAAAGTATGATCACCGTACAGAAAACTTCTAATTTCCTTTTGGTAAAAATTCTAGATTTGATCTATTTCCTAAATTTTAGAACTTCTTAGAGAATCAGTATTAGTTCAGTCTTTTCTGCTTGTGATCCTGCTTCCAGGTGCACTTGATTAATAAGCCTTGTCTTAGGAATACTGCTGTGTGGGTAATGGTAAGCTGCCATGTTGATGAAGACCTAAATACATTTCGGGCTTTTAAAGAATGCAGCTATTAATGAATAAGTACAAGTAATTGTTACCAGAACCAGTAAGACTGAGAACTGGTAAGGTTATTCCAAACAGGATAACAAGGAGAGTCAGAAACTTTGTATGACAGTTTGTATGATTGAAATACTGGTGAGGAGGGCAGTTTTTCCAAAGGTAGGAGGCAGGCAAATGTCTCAGTGTGATGACTATGAACTACCAAGGACATAGAACCATAGAATGGTTTGGGTTGGAAGGGACCTTTAAAGGTCATCTAGTTCAAGCCCCCTGCAGTGAACAGGGACATCACCGACCAGGTCAGGTTGCTCAGAGCCCCGTCCAACCTGGCCTTGAACGTTTGCAGGAATGGGGGCATCTACCATCTCTCTGGAAAACCTCTTCCAGTGCTTCACCAGCCTCATCAAAAACTTCTTCCTTATGTCTAGTCTAAATCTACCCTCTTTTAGTTTAGAATCATTACCCCTTGTCCTATTGCTACAGGCACTGCTAAAGAGTTTCTCCCCATTTTTCTCATAAGCTCCCTTTAGGTACTAAAAGGGCGCTATCAGGTCTTCCCAGAGCCTTCTCTTCTCCAGGCTGAACAGCCCCAACTCTCTCAGCCTTTCTTCATAGGAGAGGTGCTCCAGCCCTCTGATCATCTTTGTGGCCCTCCTCTTGACTCACTCCAACAGGTCCACATCCTCCTTATGTTGGGGGCTCCAGAACCGGATTCAGTACTCCCGGTGGCGTCTCAGGAGAGCAGAGTAGAGGGGCAGAATCACCTCCCTCGACCTGCTGGCCACAGTTCTTTTGATGCAGCACAGGATGCCATTGGCTTTCTGGGCTGCAAGCTCACATTGCCAGCTCATGTTAAGCTTCTTGTCCACTAGTACCCCCAAGTCCCTCTCCTCAGAGCTGCTCACAATCCATTTTCCACCATATCAGGCAAGATTAGACTTAAGGCAAGATTAGACTGAGCAACTAGCAGAATTAGCCATACCATATTAATCATAGATTTTAACTATTTAGCTATTTGCCAAAAATAGGGCAAGACACATGTCATTTAGCAGATTTTTGGAATTTGGTGGTGGCAGGTTTTGTAGAGAAGTTGGATGTAACAGCTAAAGAGGAGAGGGGGAAGCAGAGAGGTAGAACTATGTGTGTCCAGCGCTGTGTAACTGCCAAATGACTGAGTTTATAAGACTTAGGAGGGAAGACAGTAGAAATACAGCAAAATTGAATAAACTTCATGGAATTGTTAATAAGATCTCTGAGAATGCTAAGGGAAAAAGAAGTTTGGGAGTTAGCAGTTTGCTGAACAACAGAAGTAGTAACAAGAACTCATTCAATAAATGCTTTAGCGGTATGAGAAAGGGGAAAAGTTGTCAATGGTGGGGGAAAAGTCAAAATGTTTTAGAATAGCTTTGTTAGTTTTCACTTAAAATGTCAAATGTGATCAGATGATTTCCAAAATAAATACTGATGATCAAAGTCCAAAGCTTAATCATTGAACAGGAAAATAACAGATAAAGGTTACTCAGGTAAATTAGAAGCTTTTAATTATATTGCATTTAAAAAAAAAAACAAAACCACAAAATTATGGAATCCTGAAATTATAAGTCTTATAACTGAGAATTTGTGGATAATAGATGAGGTCCTGGAAAAATAAGCATGGGTAAATGCTGTATGTTTCCTTAAAAAAAGGAAAGAGTAGAGCAGGGAAATTACAGATTAGTCATCTTAATTCTAATTACTGGAAAATACAGAGTAAGTTATCAAACTGGTTCTAAATTCATAGAAGGTAACAGACTATTACTGTACAAACTCAGCTCAAACTAACCTAACTTTTTTTTTTTTATACACAAACAGTTTGGCTGTATGGATTGAAGTGGTCATGTCTTATGTCTCATCTTGATAGTATGAAAGGCATGTAAAAATCTCAAAAAAAAAAAAAAAGCTAAAGAGAGCACCTAGGTGGAAGTGCTACGCATTTGGATGCAGGACTGTTCAGAAAGTCACAACTGGATAGATAAGAGGAGTTCACTTAAAAAATGGTGTTCTACAGAGCTCTATTGTGATCCAGTGTTGCTTAGTATGTTCATAAAAACTCTGGATGATAGAAGAGTGAATATACTTACTAAATCTTCAGATAATACTAGGCTGGGAGAGGCTGCAAGTGTGTGAGAAGATGTAATTCAAAATTAGTTTGACATTTTGGAAACAACTTCAGTGAAGATAAGATGCAACTTGGTAGGAATGATTTGGCAGGAATATTCAGTGGCACAGACACAAGCTGGGAAGCAGCTGGCTAGGTAGCAGTTATGTAGATAACAATCTACAGGTTACAGCGGATCAGGAGTAGAACACAAATCAGCAGTGTCCTGCTGCTGTGTAAAAACACTGGGATATATAAATGGGAGCTTCCAAGATGCACACACAATAACACTCCTAGATTCTTCAGGTAAGGACTTGGAAATACTGTATCCAGTTTTGACATAAGCATCAAAGAACGATTAGAGAGCTATAAAACAACATTCAAAAGACTGAAATATGACAGATTTGTTATTGAAAGAGGGGAAGAAGACTGAAGAAAGCCTTAGTTGGTCAGATAAGCAAAAGCTGCAACAAAAAGGAAGGGAATATTATTTTCTTTGTATCTAATTGATAAGATGAGAAATAGTGGTCTTACGTTAAAGCAAAAAGAATTCAGATTCAATGTTTTGAAAAAATAATAGTAAGTTTCTAATGTTGAGTCTAATGAAGTACTAGAATACAGCTTAACTTCTGGTTCCCTAATCCTGATAACAGAATTCCTTTTGTTCTAGCTTGGTCTGCCTCATTGCCTCCTCGCCTCTCCCCTGAACTGATTCTTATCTCAGTGAAATAAAGATGTTTTTAAAAAAATACAGTGAAAGCCTGCATTACTTCACTTATAATACAGAATTAAACTTAGCATAAAATTGCATTCCTGTCAAAAATGCCATGTTTAGCAAACTTTAATTCTGGAACGAGGGATTTATTTTAATGTTTGACTATTCCTGTTTTGCCAAGGTTACATTGTGTTCAGTGGTCCACGTCGGGCAAATGGCATACAAGGACTGCGATTTATTATCCAATCTGAAAAGCCACCACACTATTTAGAAAGCAGGGTTGAAGCATTCTTAAAAACTATGGAGAAATGCATAGAAGATATGACAGAAGAGGCCTTCCAAAAACACATCCAAGCTTTAGCAATTCGTCGTCTAGACAAACCAAAGAAGCTGTCTGCAGAATGTGCTAAATACTGGGGAGAAATCATTTCCCAGCAGTATAACTTTGACAGAGGTAAGACAAATTATCATTCCTTTAAAACTGAATGCTGTAGTTTGGCTACTCTTGTGACTGTTGAGTGCCTTATTCATTTGGGAACAACTTAAACTTTTACATAGCCTGTGCATAATACATTGTTTGTGATTGTGTCCTGTAAAGTTGTATTTTTTCCTTCTGTCCTGAGAAAATACCTCATTTGCAGAGCCTGTGCTCTCACTGCTGTGGGAGCTGTTAGTCATAGAGAATAAATATGTTCCCTGATACTCACCATATGATGGGGGTTGGTGAAAGCTTCACTGACCTTCCATTCTTTCCCTTAAGGCTCAGTGAGGCATAGGGTAGGTCAAGGATTGGAAGTGATTTGAATGCAGACATTGATGTTGCGTAAGCTCAAATTTCTTTCTGTGATGCTCAGATGTCTGTATTACATATGTGCCTAATGCTTGACTGAGATGCTTTCAAACTTTGACGTTCCCGACAGTGCATGCATTCATGTGAACCCTCTTCCTCTTCCCATTGCACAGTTCTGAGGGAGTGATGGCAAAGGCAACAGCAGGTATCTTAACAAACATGTGACCTATGGAGTAGGCTTGAAGAAACATTATTTTTTTGTTGTTTTTCATCCATGATACTTTGAAGATTATAAGCTTTTAGAAGACCAATTGAGATCCAACTTCTGGTGTTATGACTGAAAAGCTATTTACATTGTGATCCTACGTAGTATTTAAGTTGCATTTTTCTCTTTTTCATCATTGTTTGAAGATTTTTAATCCAAAATACTGATGTATATTAGTAATACAGTTTCTAACATTATAAAAATACCAACCCAGTTTTAGGTACAGATTGGCTTTTCCTCACATTTTCATGTGTTGACTGTTAGTCACAGCTGTAATTTTCCATCTTCCACGCATAAAATGCTTCCTACATAAAACTCTCTCTGTATCCTGTGACTTCTCTTGTGCTTTACATGTACAATATAGGCCTTCCACAATAGCAAACCAGTCTTTTTGATGGAAAATGACCAACTGAACTGTTTTAATAATGAAGAATTTTGAATTGTTATCTAGCTTGGTCTCAAGAGAATGAGAGCTACTGACAGGGTTTCATGCCTGAGTATAAGGAGTGGTGTGGAAATCTGTCCCCTCAAGTACTTTTTTTGTTCTGATGAAATAGTTTAATTTTTCTCTGCCTTAAGTGTTTCTGCTTTTACCATACTTGGATCTGTATTATCTCTCTGGAATTTCTTACTGCTAGCTGTAGTCGTAATTTTCATATCTAAATCCCACACAACTTATTACTTCCCTTGACTTTTATATCTTTAATTCCCCTCTACCCACTAGTAATTTGATTTCATTAATGATTCTAATATGACTAGAATTGTCAAAATCAGAAATTCATATTCTAGCCCTAAGAAGTGAAAGTTTTTTTCTTCAGGTTTTTACATTTTTATTATTACCACTTTTACTGCCTTACTTAATTAAAAAATTTCCACCCCAATGTAATTTCATTTTCCAAACTGTGTTTTGTTGATTTTTTTTTTTTAAATGTCCTCCATGTAGAACTTAATTTCAATTACTTAAAGCCTTCATCAGACTTGATAGCTGCATATTTGTTCTCTTGCACACATTTCTTTCTTGATCTTCCTGCTTAACCCTAAGAAAAGCAAGCGTGCCTACCACAAAAAACATTCCTGCTTATGCAGCAATGATATTATATGGTTAGTTTATTACAGTTTAACAGTTTATTACAGATATAGCTACTGAGACACATTGTCCCCAGAGTATGTTAAAGACGATTATTCCTTAACAGGTATGATGTAGGCACCATTCCTTACATTTATTTAAAAGTACATCCTGTCAAAGTACATCCTACCCATCCTGTTTCCTAACTGTGGATAAAAGCCATCTATAATCAGTCTGCATTAGAAATGTGTAACATCGATTTGAAGATAATATACAGAATTAGGCATATCTTTTTTTAGCTACTGAATAACATCAGTGCAATCAGTATTCTTCAAACAGGCATTTTTAGTAAGTCCAAATGGACTTACTGAAGTATAATTTTCTGCCAAGCTTCCAATGACACTTCTAGTGCTGCAAGCATTAGCTTGAAAGTTAACAATGGAAAGCATATCATTTGCAGTCAATTACAGCATCTGAATATGAAAGAAATATACTTTGAATAAGTAGTGTGCTAATAACAAGCTATGATTTGCAGACTTGTTCTAATTTTTACTATTGTTGTGCAGATAACATTGAAGTGGCTTATTTAAAGACCTTGACCAAGGATGATATTATACAGTTCTACAAGGTAAGTTAGTCATGTAGTTTAAATGTTACTTGGAAAGAGATACAGATGTAACTGGATGTAGTGGGAACTATGAAAGCATATACTTAAGCCTGTTTTAGCTAGATTATATGATTGATGCAGATATTTTTAATAATAATTTTGTTTCCTGAATCTTAGTTTAATGGCAACTAGCATACTGTAAACATTGTGGAGAAGGATTGGGTTGGGGGGGGGGGGTGTTTTGGTTTTTACCAGCTCTTACTCTTCTCTTATTTATTCTTTATGAATAAAAAATGTGCTGCTCTATGACCAAGCTTGGCCAAAATTGCAAATCTTTTTTTTTTCCCTTCAAGTGGTAAATGATTCAGCTTATTTTGTGTGCGTGAATTGTGAATGAAACAGATATTTTTAAAGCTTTGTTCACTGTAAATCAACACTTTTTTTTTTCTTCTTCCTCTCATAGTTAGGCAGAACAAAGGAACGGCATAATGATGCAATAATTGTACATTGCAACTCAACATGAAGTTGCTGGATAGATACCAAATTTACACAACTGAAATGCTAGGGGAGGTCTCCCCCCAAAAAAATTAGATTTGGTCTAATTCTTTCTGTCTTGTAACAAATTTCATAGGCAGTGGAAATTCACTATATTGCAAAGTGTACATATTGTTTTATTACTTACGGAGCAGCTAATAAGCACAGGGAACACTTTGAAAAATAAAGCAGAAGTATGTCTTTGGAACTTACTATTGGATAGAAAAATTTCTGCCCATGAATCAGCATGGGTATGTGTGTATCTATGTGCTCTTTTTTTCTCTCTTAGGGGGAACTAATGGTTTCTCTTTTGTGCTCTGTCTTATCCTTTTCACTATCCAAGGTCATTTTTACATTACCATCTGTTTTTGAGATTTAGTCTTAATGCTTAAAACTGGTTATTATTTACATGGCACAGTGAACATTAACATCTTTGGTTTGTTTTTTAATAGCATGATAGTATGGGTGAAGATATGCAGCAAATACAAACTTAGTAAATGGAATTTCAGTAGCTGTTGTTTAATAATGATAACTTGAACAAGTATCCACATCTGGTTTTGTAGGAATCTGTACTATTTTGCTTACACTGATGCCCAGTACATGATTGTCCAGTATTCCAGAGCAGAAATAACTGGCTAAATTGGTGAGCTAGTCCAGCTGAGTTTAATAAATGTGTTCAGGATGATGTGCTTCCAGAAGGCTGCTAGGGATTGACAGTTCTGCAGAGATTTTAGGTTTCATTTCTGATACTGTGATGGTTAATGACTGAATTCCTATTACTTCCAATTTCTCTGAGTCCCAAACAGTTCTTAACTTGATTCTAAAACAGTTTAAAGTACTGTATAGGTGATGTTTAATAATATTTGAAGAGACATCCCAAAATTCATCCCTCATTTTAAAGCTTAAATTAAAATGTAAATACCCTCATTCTTTTACTGCTTTATAAATATAATGTCTGAGTGATACTTCCCTGACTTGATGTTTTTTTGATGTAGGTGCTGTTGGCAATAGATGCTCCCAGAAGACACAAGGTATCAGTACATGTCCTTGCAAGGGAAATGGATTCCTGTAAGTACTGTGCCGAATATAGTATTTAATCAATTCCTGTTAAAGCAAGTCATAGTTAGACACTCATGTTATATGATACAAATGCACTATCAGAAAAACTCAGTTCTGGAGATTATATACCTTTCAGAGGAAAAAGTATTTCTTCTTATAGGTGCTTCAGATTTTCTGACTGGTGTTTGTGACCAAGTTCTTCAGCCATTCTAAGTATATTGATATTAAAAAAATAGATCTTTAAAATAGCACTTCTTTTTTTCAACAGGATAGTTTAAAACAAACATAAAACTCTACAGGGAAAAACGAAGTTAGGATTTACAGTTACCAATACAATGTGGGTTTTTTTTCTTTTTCCCCTGATAAGCAATGAATGTCCACAATTTTGTTGAAGCACTCTCAAAGGAAAAAAAAAAAAAACCAAACAACAACCCTGGGAATGTCAAACATAATATTTAAACCTGAGAAAGTCAAAGTTTGTTTAGGTTTTATTTTCAAATAATCTAGATCAGCTGTGCATTGTAAACTGTGTTGTTCCACTTTAAAATTCAACAAGGAAAAGCTTAAAAGCATTTCTGGTTAATATAAATAAACTGAGAGGAAAAACTTCTACATTGTTTTGTGTGTATTTTTCACCAGTTTATACTGGACTTAAATTCCAACATGTAACTGGTTGCAAAATCAAGAATATAAAAGACTTGTCTGTAGAACAGAAAGAAGTAGATAGCTGTTCCTTCCAGTCTCAGAATGATAGGTTTGTATGGTACCATGGAAATTGTAGGTCTGCAGCTAAGTAAGGAAGATTTCCTTCGAAGCATCTTTCCAGTTTTCATGACTACACTGCTAAATAGAAATACCTCTAATACTTGTCCTATCTAGAGAAGACTTTTTAAAGTGTAGTAACTACATTGCCAGAATGGCTTATTATTTGCTGGGAATGATACCTTCCCAAGACAAGGGCGAGCATGGGAGAAAACCCAACAAGTGGTTACTCTTACAGAGATTATAGCAAAATATTCTTTCTACATACTCCCCAGTCCTAAACCATTTAATCTGGCATGTGACTTCTCTCCTGCCATGAAGGAGAAATTGTGACTTTAATGCATTACCCATGCGTCCAAATGAGCATTCTTCCAAGTGCAGGTGCACTCTAGAGATTAATACAAAGGAGGAAAGCTAAAAAGCTTCCCAGAGAAAACCCTTCTTCCCAGAGGCAGACACACTGCTTCCTCCGAGAGTGGAAAAGAATTGAAAGGTCTGGGACTTCAGGAGCGGAAAGCACTTCAACTCCCAGGGTGAAGGTTAAGGTTGAAACTTGAGTGTGGAGGTAGAAGGGAAGGTTTAAGGAATTTAAGACTAGAAGTTCTTATAGACAAGTGGATTGGACGCAGGAAGAAGTTTTGGGAGGCTGTAGTAGGGCATGCTTAGGGGGACAGACAGGGAAGACTTGGGGTAACTATCAAAAATTTTGGTACACGAACTAAGCCCTATGCCTCCATAGGTGTGTCCTTACTAAAAGGTGCTGCTGTTGCATTGCTCTTGTTGCATATACCGCTGGCATTTACTACTTTTCACATAATTTGTACTGAAAAACAGTTTATAGCAATTTTTATTTCTACAGTCTCTTTTATGTGTAAGTAAAACGAATAAAAGCCACTGCCTCAGCACATGTTCTCAAGTCAAATCATGGATTAAGCTGTCAGCCATGGAGTATAAAAGCAAAATATTCAGAAAATCTTTTTTTAGAGATAGTTTAGAATTAATAACCTGTGCTTTATGTAGATACCTGTCTTGCAAGAGAAAACAGTTTATTATGTAAAAGGTACTGATTAAATTATGGTCCTGAATTAATTTTGATGATGTTAAATAGGCCCCGTTGTTGGAGAATTTCCATGCCAAAATGATGTGAACCTGGCACCAGCACCACCACTGCCACAGGTAAAAAGAAACAATACACAAAAAAAATCCCAGGCTGTATTCTTAATGTGGAAGTTTAATATAATTAAATATAAGTTTACAGGGAGAAACAAACTTCTTAAAATTCATGCTCTTGTGAGGCTGAAGTTTCAGTTCTTTTCCATATGCAATAACAACAGGGATTTTTCTTGATTTTTTTTTTTTTTTTTTTTTTTTTTTTTTTTTTTTAATTATCAAAATTGTTGTCCCAGTCTCTTGATACTGTCAACAACCTGTTCAGTTTTTCAATGTTATTGTGAATTGTTTTCATTTGGTATACAAAGTAGTTTATTTGGTGTCATTTTTTGTTTTCAGTTGTGCATCTACTGATGGAGAACTCTATCTATTTTGCCTCATTTGTTATGTTAGGTCTCAGTCCAGCCAAGTACTTACTAGTGCAAATAACTTTAAGCACACGTTAGTTCTTGACTCAAGAACAGGTGAATGTCAAATGCGGGCCCTGTAATGAATCAGATACGTCGCTGTTCTGATCTGTGTGGGTCCTTCTTGTCCTTCAGGAAGGCATTTGGGACAGTGCAGTACTGGGTTAGCGTACTGCTGTAGTACAGGGTGTGGTTCAGGTTACATCACAAAATGTTTGTTCCTACTTCTTTTAAGAAGGCTGCGCAAAACCCAGAAAGATTAAGAATTACTTTGAAATACTATATGTATTCAATAATTTAATAAAATGATAAAACGATATATGGGGTCTAATCTTCACCAAGTTAATTGAATTCTGCAGAGTGGTCTTGTGCTTGAGACAGTCCCCAAATAGAAAAAAAAGCAAGGGAGCGTCTTGCTAAGTTCTCCTAGCTGTTTACTGCATAAAATTGATTGTAATTATTCAGACAGCAAAGCACTGAAGATACAAAATCTGCCCTTCCACGGGTGTTACTGAGAGTTTGCTTCTTATTAAGAGAAACTGAACCTGAGGCCCAAATGTGACACACGTGTTGTCATACGTGAGAATCCTGGTATATCCGATAGGGCTGTTCGTGTCGTTCAATCAGTGTTCTTTCTTACACTGCCTCTGAAGCCAAATTAAACGCGTGCTTGACAGGGTAAGGGCCTTAAATTGTTTTCATCTGAGAGTCTTCTAATACAATAAATACAGTGTATTTAAAAGTTGTTTTAAAGGTTAACAGTACATGTTTCAACATCTTTTTAATAAGTGTGATAGTTTGTGATGTAACCTGTTGCCAAGGAAGGCCACTAGCCTATTTTGTAGCCTGAGGAGAAAAAAAAAAACAAAAAAAACATAGTATGAGCAAAAACAGTAAGGATGTCCGTTCACCACATTTTTCATGGATCTTTCACATAAAATGGGATTTTTACCCTCTTGCATTTCACTTTTGTTTATAGTTTTCCTTTAGTAAAAGTGTTTGTATTATATATAGTAAAAGTTTTGACAACATATAAAAATATATATTTTGGGATTTAGTATTTAAACATACCACTCTTGCGGTGAAGAAAATGAAATGGCTTCTATTGTGTGTAAAAATAAATAGATACATATTCATGGAAGTACTATCAACTCTAATTTTAACAAATTATATAAATAAATTGGAATAGCAGTGTATTTAACATAAGCTCATAAATCATGTTTTCCAGAGGAAAAAAATGTAGAATTTCTAAGTTCTGTGACTGGATGTGCAAAACCGTGTAGTTTTCCAGCAACTCTTAGTTGCTTTTAAGTGTTCTCCAGCATTTTACAGTTTCTGAGTTTGATATAGCAGTAAATTTTGATAAACTCAGGCATACAAATGGGTTCATTTTAATGGATCCAAAGCTGCAGTGTCTACAAGCAATAAAAAACTACCTAGAATACACTGTAATTCAATTTTAGTGCTTGATAATTAGTTTATGTAAGAAAACCATAAATTATTATTACATAACTGTAATTTTTGCAAGTGCTATTTTAAGCAGTTGATGTGGAATTGGGTGCATGTGACACAGCCAGTATGACAGAGTGCTAGAGTTATTCTGTTTACAATAAACAATCTGAATTTAATGTTTGGAGTTCTTAATTTGTTTCATTTTAACTTTTTGCATACTGGTAATGTTACATCTATCAGTCTGTGCATGTTTTTTACTATATGTTAATTGTGATTTTTCTGCTATCCAGTTGCTTGGACTAGTTAGGCTGAGTAGCGTTGCTGGAGAAACGTTCCCAGTCACTTTTAGGGTAGTTTCAGAGGACCTCCCCATGTGATGTTAGGTAGATTCACCTCTGTTGCTCTCTGAGTGTATGAAAACAATATAAAAGTAGACATATTTGCAGAAGACAGGATTTTAATTACCAAATCTGAAATTGTAAATTCAGAGCATCACTGCAGCTAGACTGAATCATGCCTAGTGCAGATTTACAGTGTTGCTTTTGAGAAATTACTTTCCCTGGTCATTTTACTTGTTTTATGCGCACCAAAAAATGAGGTTTCAGAAGGTTAGGAGTAAGTGTGATTGTTAGTAAATTGTGTCAGTTCTGAATTCTGTCAGCAGGCACTTCTGCTGTCCTAATGGGGCTGCTTGAAGTAGTATCTGGCAGGAACTTTAAAAGGACAGGTTTTGTCCTTTGCAATGGGAAGAGTGGTTGGTACTCTCAGGGGAGACATAAAAGGCCTAGAACCCACTTGGCCAATTATTTGTCCCCAACATCAGGGCTCTCTTTCTCCACTCCCAGTCGTTAGAGATTGCTGTAAATCTTGACTCCTTGGCATTACAGTCTTATGCAAAAAATCAAGCATAAGCAAATTTACTTTGACTATTACTGTTAGCCATTAAAAAAAGTTTTAGCTTTTTCAGAATACTATTTAAGCACTTGGACATGAACAGCCCTTATTGATAATGTGTTCCACATCACAGTGTGTGGAGAAAGCATTACACACCTTTTGAACTTCATTTATTATTTTCTAGCTATTTCTTAAACATAAAATCAGCAGAATTTTAATCTATCTTCTCTCTACCATTTAACTGGCTTGTATGCTTTTGCTATAGGTCTGCTGTAAAATGAAACATCTTTTATCTTCTACACCTTTCTTCCGATGTTTTTTTCCATATAGTTCTCAATATCTGACCATTGAACTGATATGATCATCTACAGTGACACCTGGGTCCTTCCCTTGAGCCAATATCTAATTTAATATTCAAATCCAACTCTGAAATACTTTATTTTCAAGTCAATTTTTAATATTGTTGCTGGATGCTGCACAATACAAGGCACTTCTGTGCTGTTTTAAAGGCAGAAGAGATCAGAAACTCAGATACCTTTCATGTAATATCAAAAGAAGCCTGGTCTATGTAGATTATCCTGAAACACTTTTATTTGAAACATTTCAGAGTCTATTTACCATTCAAAGAACTTACTCATAAGTTACAGTGTGTGCTGCTGATGGAATGTAACACTAACAGTATGTGAAATCTGAATTGCAATTCTAAGGAAAAAAACTGTCTAATGCCAAAGGCCCAGCAGAATGGGAAATGTCATAATTAAATCAACTTATTTGGATTCAAGCATCTAAACATAATTTAAGACTGAAAATATTTATGGCTTCTTATATTAACATTTCTAAGCCACCCCAAGGCTGTTAACTGAAAGTGCAGCATGCAAGGATGTACACACCACACTGCTGAGCATTTGCTGCTGTTAACTTTTAGGACTCCCTCTTTAGTGATACACCTCAAAATTGTGAATTAAATTTCTTGAGTGTTTGTGCAATGGATGAGGGAAGATTCACATTGCCAAACGGACTCCAGCTTACTGTTGCAGGGAGCGAGGAAGTGAGTAGGCTTAGCCAGTGGGAAACTCCAGTGAGGGGCATCCAAGTTTAAATCCTGCATCTTTCTGAGGATTCACCACCACCTTACTGTGTGTTAGACTGCTTCCTTCTGCTTCAGACTTCCATTACAGCTTTTCATTGCCTGCTTGGTTTCCCTTTCAAGAAGGGGAGCCAGAAACCGTGGTACTTTTCTAGTGACTGTCAGACATGTAAACTTTTCACTGGAGCAGCAGCTGGAACTCAGGACCTGCTCCCAGCCCTCCCCTACACCCACACCTGGAACTGGGTGTCCCGTGGTACGTGTGGGCTCACACATCTACGTAATCTGGTGGTGAACGCTCACTCTATGAAATTGGAACAGGTTCAACAGAAGGGAACGAGGAGGTTCCCAACCTACATGACTAACCTCCTCAGAAGTGGGGGAAAATAGGCTAAGGAAAATTCTAACAGAAGATGGAAACGAGGTTCATTTTTTGGTTACTTGCACTAATCACTGAATTGTGCCATAGAACATGCTTTTTCTATGAAGTCTGTTGTACAGGATGAACTCCTGTGATAGGAGAGAGAGAAGAACACCTGCTTCTCAGTTCCAGGGAGATGCAGGAGATCAATAGCAATGCATTTTACATGGGTACGGCTGAGTCATGTCAGAGCATGTGCAAAAACAGTATTCTGGGATATGGACTGCAGAAAATGGAGGTGTGTACAAATGTTAGTGAAAGCTGAGACTGGACTTTGAATATCTACATTTTGGATGTGATGCCTTTTAGTGGACAGGAATCTTAAAAATTTGCTGTATAGCTGTTAAAGTGGTGCTCTTGATAAGGCAGTGTTGGAACTGGTTTAAAACACCAGAAATGTGTAAATGTTTCACAGCAGTACTGCTCAAAAATGCTTTGCTTGGTATTTTTCAAACTTTCCAACTTGCTTTGGAATGAAGTAAGTTTAGCAGGACAGGTTTCAACCCAAATAATTATTTGCACATGTGTGCAAAAGCCAGGGAAGGTCACAACAGATTAGGGCCCATCAGTCCTCTGGAGGCAGTAAGCTGCAAACAGTTCAACATTTCCCCACTTCATTTTTTGTCATTACAATAACTTTTAGCCTGCTAAGACTAGTGTGTTCCAAGTCTTCTGCAGTACTGGGCAAAGGGGGGGATGGGGGGTCACTGTTTCTTAAGACCACTTACTGCAAGTGAAGTTCTTCATTTCAACAGCGAGATACCTGTATCATTCACTAGCACTTATGTGTTAAGGGTGAAGCTTCAGGAATCTGAAAGAAATCTATGCAGATAATTCACCCATTCACTGATTTTGATTAATACTAATTTCCGTATAAAATTGGAGGAAGACAAAGTAATTGTGACAGTTCTGCGGCCTTAAGTGTATTTTAGGCGCACAGGAATCTGTATGTATAACTGGATCTGGCATCTCCACAAGCTGATTGTTTAGTTCTGATACTCTGTGTCATCTTCAAAGGCAGAGATGTCCACTGTTCATCTCGCATTGCATCACATCTGTCTGAGCAAGGTGAGATGACCAGAGAACTCTCATTGTCCCATCAGCCAGAAGCATCATCAATGTCCCTTTAGCACTGGCACGCACCGGGTGTGGGCTACATGGGTGTTCTAGGATATTTTTGCTCTGATTAGAACTTATCTTCTAGTCATGGCAAGCTTTATCCATAAAGTGACACAAAGATGGCATCTACAGTATGTCTAAGCCTGGAGAGCCGTACTGGACTGCTGGTGAAGCTCAGCAAAGTGGGACATGCAAGCAAGTAGAACTGCTTCAGAAATAATTTGAAAACAGGTGCTACTCAACCGCAGCAGGAGACTGATCTGCTGTTGTATGCACAATATGATTTTATTGCTGTGAATAATCTAATAAAAATGTACCTTATGCAGCCTTTTCCTGGAAGTAGGTATATTTAAGAGTGGGATATCTTGTAGGCTTTATGTAACTTGAAGAATGGATATAAAAGGATGCTTATAGTTTGAATTTTTAACTTGAAGTTAAATGTCAGTAATCATTAGTTTAAAGATGTTATGAATGTGAAAATACAAAAGATTGTATTAAGCTCAGTGTATACAAAATGTAAGAGTGAGCTGGCGTGCTTGCTCATACTGTGAGCCACTTAATAAAGATAATGTTGAAATGGAAGATAATGCATATAAGTTGAAAGCAACTAGTTGCATGCCATTTTGCACTTCTTGTCTGATAATTATGTCTATCTATCCTTTCATTGTGTATAAATTATAAATTTCTGTGAAAAGAGATCATGTGTTATGTCTGTGACCTACCAATGCACAGCTGTGGCACTGTATAGCTGCTAGTATGTATTAAGCTTTTTTAAATGTTGAATTGGGTAATTAAGAGTGAATACAAGACCTTATTTTCAGGACAGCTTGCAGTGTCTTAACAGCCTAAGTTTCTTTGAGCTTTGAAAGCAACAGAACAAAATGTAGCAGAATTTCTCATTGATTTTATTAATTCTATATTCTCTACTAAACAGACAAAAAAAAAAAAAGGCAGTTGAGATAACTTGGAGATTAAACTCTAACTAAATACTTAAGCTGGCCTGAGAACTGGAGTAAATGTGTGCCCTGTAGTATGCTGATAGCCCTAGATTATAAAACACGTATATCTTACAATGGTTTTGGCATAAATTCTGAGTAGTCATTTAAAATAAAATTAAATAATGTTGTAATAGCTTAATTAGTCATAGAAGTCTTGTAACATTGATTTTTTTTTTTCTTTAATTTGAGATCCAAATTTAGGGTCTCAACCTTGTACAGAAAGAACATTAAACAGACCCCTATAGTTTTGTATCTTGTTGGACTGAGCTTTAATTTAATGATGGTGTTACGGAGATCTCTCACAAAGATGCCAGAGAAAAGCTGCCTTGCTATTCCCAGAAGTCACCATACACCATGCAAGCAAAAAGATAACTTAAACTCCAAGATAATATATACCTGCATTTATAAAGTATGCATTTGCAATGTAATTAATCTATCACTTGTTCTCATGCTGAAGTAAATAATACATTTTCCCGAGCTGTGTGGAAGGATTTAATATATCTGGTTGTTCAGCAGCTCAGGAAGAGGTAATTGTTCATAAAATGAACTGCAAAACAAAATCAAAACCCAGTGTAGATTTATGTGGGTGATTAAAGACAACTGTAAGGGCTAGCACAATCAGTAAGTTTAAACTGTTTTACTTATTCTGTTGGTAATGTCTGGTTCATTGAAAATGCTGTGGGGTGCCCTTATACACGACAACCAGAAATGTATCAGCAACAATGTGCATAGTCCTGGTAGACTCCTATTGCAGGAGTCTGCGCAATTTGGAGAGCTGTCATGTGAAAGGACAGTACTACAGCATCCACAGACCAACAGCAGCTCTTTGATATGAAAAGCTGAATTTGTAACGTCTCTTCCTGCTTCTCAAAGTATGAATGGCTAAAGGTATGTCCTGGTTCTGGCTGGAATAGAGTTCATTTTCACCTGGGCTGGGAGAGGAACGGAGCTGGTGGCACCAGGGGCTGAGGGACACAGCTGGGGTAGGTTACTAATTAGCCAACAGCTGGGACAGTTTACCCAAATTGGCCAAAGGGCTGCTCCATCCCATCTGACATCATGCTCCCTGTGGAAGTGAGGAGGGTGCTGAGGGGAGTCTCCTGCTACTTGGGAGGAAGCTGGGCATCAGGATCTGCTGTGAGCTATAGTACTGTCAATTACATGCTTCAGTATTTTCTCTTACTGGGATTTATTTGTTTGTTTTCCATCTCTTTTGTTTTCTTCTGTTATTCTCTTAAAACTTCTTTTTCCCTCAACCCATGAGTTTTGCCTTCTTTTCTTTACCAGTTCTCCTCCCTGTCCCACTGGAGGGTGGGGGGGAGTGAGCAAGAGACTGTGTAGCTTGGTCCTGAGTGGGGCTAAACTACGACAAGGTATCAGGAGAGTAGAGTGATCCTGTCTTTGTTGTCCCTTGCAATCTTGGATGCCTTGGGTAAACAGCAAAGCTCTGGTCTTGAGCAGCAGCTATATCAAATCTAATCATGGAATGGTTTGGGTTGGAAGGAACCTTAAACATCATCTTGTTCAAACCCCCCTGCTCTGGGCAGGGATGCCTTCACTACACCAGGTCACTCCAAGCCCCATCCAGCCTGGCCTTGAACGCTTCTGGGGATGCGGCATCCACAACTTCTGTACTCAACAGGTCTGTCTTTTGGTTCAATTTAATATTAAAGGAAGTTTTAATTATATCTCCTCTTTTGCAGTATTTATAGTGCACTAATTAGTGCTATTTCCAACCAGTTACCTCTGTCTCCAGGTAACAGCTATGCATATGTATTTGAAATTACCTGTGACATTAGTCCCTCATATTTGGCATGGACAACACAACAGAACTGGTTGTTTCATTTGTGGTGATGCAAGAGTGAAAGACCTTAAGTTCTGGGTTTGGTGGGTTCTTTTTGTTTTTTTTTTTTTTTTGGTCCCTTGCTGAGTCTTTAGAGCTGTTACTTACCAGAATATTTTTTTGACCTGGAAAGTCAAGTAGAAGTCACTTAATTGACCATAAATATTGAACTCTTCAGTGTCATTTTTACAGTAATAAATTTAAAAGTAGCATCATATACTTATTTGCAGAGGGAACGTTCAGGTTTGTGATGCAGTCGTGCACGTTCAGTAAATACTTCCTACTTTTTGACCAGGTTGGGGTAAGGGAAGACCAGGAAGGGAAGAATTGATTTTTTTTTTTTAAAAAAAAGGTGTGGGGTTGGTTTTTTTTTTCTTTTTTTTTTTTTAGGTTTTCTTATCTGTTTCAAAATTTAAAGAACACTTGCTATGCAAGAGAAATCAAATTTCATAGCTTAATTTGTAGAAAGTGTCAAGTTTTTAACGGGTATAGTTAATTTTTTTAATGTAAAATTTAATTTTCATTGCTTGAAAAATAGCATATATTTCAGACTAAAAATGTCAGCTTAAATGATTCACCCTGAAACAAGAAGCTTTTGTGGTATCTTTCCTTCACACTGTAATTAAAATTCTTGGTGCTATACGATACAACATTTACTCCCTGTCACAATGTGAAGAGCTGTGTGTCTCATCTTTATGCATGAAAATTATTTTATTCGTTCTGCTGAGGAAAATTGTGTTTGTACGATGCTACAGATAAAAACATAAAGAGACTTCTAAATGCTTATTCGGAGAAAATAAATCACTTTTAAATGGCTAAAACTGTCCGGATGTGTATTTTATAAGGAGCAAGGCTGAGTGCACTCTTTCCCTTCTCCCGTTTCGCCTCCTGTTCCGCACCCCGTCCTGCGGGCCGAGGCCTCTCCACGCCGGGGGTCGGCCGCGGGGCCCCCAACTCTCCGCCGCCGTTTGCCGCCGCCGTCACGCGGAGCGGGCCGGACGGGCGGAGCGCGGCGGCGGGGAGGTGGCGCCGAGCGGCGGGGCCGTCAGGCGGTGAGAGAGACCCGGGCTGTGCCGGGATGCGGGCGGGCGTGGGGCTGAGGAGGGCTCGGGGCGGAGAGGGAGAACGGCGGGGCGGCGGCGGGGGGGTGCGTCCGGCTGGCCGGGGCGCGGGGCCGCCGCCTGAGGTGGAGAGAGGCGGGGCAAGATGGCGGCCGTGGAGGCCGCACGGGGGCAGCCGGGCCTGCGCAGGCTGCGTTTTACCTTACAGATAGTTTTGTTTTTTTTGTTTTTTTTTTAAATGAGGGGGGACGTGGGGTGGAGTGCCCATGAATTAAAAGGGAGTTAATTTGCAGCAACATCGAGCACAGCAAGTGGAGCTGTGGCTTTGTCGTGCGTTCAGTGTGACACTGACCCGGTACCCATTATTCTGAGGAAAAAAAAAATACGTATACCAGGGCATCAGGCGTGAGATTACCGACATTCGTCAGCACTGCAGGCCCCCAGTGCTGCTCGCTCCCCATCCAGCCCAGGGGAAGGTTTTACTTGTGGAGCGCTTGGCCCTGTAGCAACAGGCACCACAGGGAAACTCGGGAAAACAGCAGCAATTTTGCCTTCGAAGCAAGTTTCAAAGAGAGCAGCATGCAGGGGGCTGGGAAACATGAATGGTCACATTGCAAACAGATCCTGTCACAAAAGAGGGCAGAAATAAGGTTGCATAGGCCACCGTGGTTCTGATATTTCCTTGCATTTGGCATCAAGAGGGGGCTTGGCAGTAAAGTGCTCGTACCGCAGACCTGGGGGTGTAATTGCCAAGTGTTCAAACAAAATAAAAGGGAAACTGGAAGGTGAGGGGAGCAGCTTTCATTATGTGTTACCTTAGAGACATGGACACGTGTTATCTCGTGGGGGAGAGCCACAGGATCTGTCACGTGCTGGATGTGCCAGCGGTGAGGACGTGTGCGTCTGTGCGATAAGCCCTCATCACTGGCATTTCCAGGAGCTCCAGAGCAGTAGCGGAGTTGAAGTACACACTCTGCTCCAGCCTCTGATGGTGACAGACCTCTGTGTCTTTTCCCTGACCATTCCCTCCTTTCCCTGTCTTTGGATCCACAACCTTCTCCCCTGGAGGCCTCAGTCCTCATCTCCTCCCCATCTGTCACTTGCCTCCTTCATCCAGTCTGTGATCCACTGCCCCTCACACCCTGAGTGCTGAGCTGTTCTGCAGCTCCCAGGCTCTGTCACAGATCAGTGCCCACAATCTCATACACATTTTTCTCAATGCCTATTCAATCTCCAGCCTCCTTGTCCTTCATTCACTACAGCTGCTGCGGAATCCACATTTTGTTTTGCCTTTGAGTAGAACAGGCTAAGCAGAGAAGTCATTGAGAGCTCTGGAGGACAGAGTTTCTGCTTTCAGGTCCAGCTACACAGCACTGCAGGTAGCAATAAGGTGCTAAGACCCATTTATTCTCCTAAAATGCCCCTTTTACACAAAAAAACCCTTGGGAAATTCCAGTTCACTTTCATCAAATCACAACCTTCAAATTTTCAAGGTGTTGGGAAGATTGTTCATACAAGTCACAAAAGCCACCACCTCAACCACCAATCTGAAGTCCTCCCAACCACCTAATTTTCAATTCCCTGCTTCAAACTTTGAAACTGTCAGAGACCTGCTACAATTTCTCATTAAGTGACCAAAACTATTGCAGAAGAAATCTTCTGTAGTTACTCACTGCAGGCCACATCGCACGGTGTTTTGAAGTTTGACAAGTAACAATTGGAAACACGATCTTTCTTATTAAAGGAAATACCAGGTGACCTGGTGACACTAACAGCCTTCTGTGTCAGGTGGGAGTGGAGAAGGAGGAAACATTTCCTTGCAGAGCTCTGTAAGTTAACACTGACATATCCTTGAGCAGAAAGGATCCTGTACATTAGCCTTCCAAAAGTTTGTACTAATAGTCTTCTCTTGTCTCTAGACTTCCTAGGCTGGAGGATTCTGTGTATGCATAGGTATGTGCAGGCTTATGAGTGCTGGGGAAAGAAAAACAATGTAAGTGTTCATTACAGAACAAAAGAAAAGAAACTGCTTTGGCAGCAGTGGGTAACTCATTAACTGTATACTTTACAGAGCAAATGAAGAACAGAATTACACAGCAGTACAGGAATTGTCTGTCCCTTTCTCTGTTCTTTGCCTTGCAGCAGGAGGTTTTTTTTCCCGAGTCAGGGTTATTGCAGGGTGTGAGCATGCCTGGGCTGCACCTGGCTGTGGTGGCTCGCTAATACATCTGCTTGGAAGAGATGCCTGGTTTGCACATCGAAAGGATAAACTGCTTATCCTGTTTTCTGTAATTCTGTCACAGAGAGCAAAAGCTCATCTGACTGGTTTAACTTAAGGGTAAATACAAGGCAATGTGGTTGAAGGAGAGAGATAGAAAGAAGATGGAGAAGGGACCCTGAATCAGCTGATTTGTATTTAAAGGCTTTATTCTATTTGCTTTCTTGTTCTAAAAATATTTTTTTTTCTGGTTTGGAGAAATACAATATAAATGATACCCTGGCAAGAAGGGCATGAAATCTGACAGATGAATAAATTGTGCTCTCCAGAGCTCTAAGCTTGAGAAGAACATTGCAGAGATAATGCATGTTCTTGGCTTGAGAGAAGTCCTGTCCATTAGAAATACACCCCTCTGAAGATTGATCTGAACTGTTCAGCTTTCCATTGAATAATTGCTCCGTGAGATTTGAAATATTTTTAATTATTTAATTTCCCATTCACCAAAATTGAGTAACATTGCAGTTGGTGATTTAAAATGTTGTTGAATTAATCATGACATTTTGTTAAATTCCCTTTTGTCTTTCCTCTGTCAGTTTATTTCAAAGACCTCAGCTAATGCAGAAAGCGTATCACCCCAATACAGAGGAGACATGAGTCAGAGATTTGTCAGCTTGAATGGCCTTAGACCTAGTTATGCCTGCGAACCACTGTGATGCAAGTCTGAAGTGATGTTACTTGCATATTAAAAAGCAAGACTGAAAAAGCGAAAGCTTCCTTGCTAAGCTCTGTTCTTCTGACCCTCTCTGCTACAGCCTTTCATGGAGAACAAGTCAGATTCGCATACACAGCACTGTAATAAATTATCTAATTTCTATCCAGCAGCAAGGGAAAAGGTGAATTCATGTGGGCAAACAGGGGTGAGATTTAGGAGATGACTGCATCGGTCTCGTGGCTGTCTTGAAAGAAGCAGGTGTGTTATCTCCATCCTCCTTCACAGCCCCCCATCTCATGCTGTTGGGCCTCTGTCAGGAATTGGGAGTGGGGAACTGAAACAACTCCTGCCAGGAAGGACCGTACAAGCCATTACACTGCCTCGGTTAATCGATGCCCTTGGCCTATACAGACTTACAGGAAGTCTAATGTGATGTTGCACACAGTATTAAAATAATAGATGAATATCTTCTTCCAGCATCTTCATTCACTTTCGAATTCAAACTTGGCATTCTAAGGTCTCCTTCAATTTTAGTAATAGCAGTTACTTCAGTAAGACCCATATATGACGAACAGTGTTAGCTGTGAATGTGCACCCCACGTATAACTTAGAAATACGTGAGTGAAATCTGCACACAAACAGCTGCTTTTGAAGCTGGACTACAAGGCAGCCCGCATCAGGCCTTTCACAGATTTACTTTTACTCCTCCTGCCCGGTGCACACATGCTCCAACCAGAATGGGTGCTGCCACCCCTACGCCTTCCAGCAGGACCCACCACGTGAGCACAAGCACCGCATTTTTGGTGAAAGCTGGTTCAAACACTGATGCCTTAGACCACAGGCAGTGTAAATGCCCGTGGTTTGCTCCATCTCCAAACACCTTTTTCCCCTTGTCTTGTATAGCTTATTTTGTGTCATCCCTCTAATTTTATTTTTCTTTGGCATAATTCATAGCAAGCTATTTATGGGAGCAGAATAACTGTCAGCTTAGAGAAGAGACACAGTTCCTCCTGCATACAATGCAGGTCAGAAGGCTGTTAGAAGGTTCCTCCCACAACGGATAGCAGTATACCTGTACATGAAAGGAGAAAAGATTTCTTACTCCAGTTTCTTGCCATCCCCTGTTCCTGTAATTAATAATCTAAGTTAAATTTCAGGATTCTGTATTATTTTTCTGTTTTAGGTATGCATGTTGTACACAAACATCATCAATACACTAAGCATGCTCTTTTTCACTTGGAATTCCTATGCCTAATGTTATAGTTGATTACTATTTTTAGATTATGAGAGTTATTGCTGTCATATAAATCCCCCTGAGACACTGGTTTTCATTTAAAAGGGCAAGTGCATTTGTTTTGTTACTGCATTCTTGTCTGCACTTCACTGCACTGGAGCAAAATTTATTTCAGACAAATGGTTCTTGCATATTTTTATATATCCTTTCATAAGCTGTTCATTAACTCAAAACATCTTTTGATGAGACAGCAAATCAACAAGCTAAACAGTAATTATCTCCCACAAGTCACCTACTCTTGACAGAAGGCGGCATGTTTACAATTTATTCACCAATGTCTGGTGGCAACCACTTCATGATAAAACAGAATTCAGGTTTTATGAGGTACAATCCGAAGATAAGCTGTTATCTAGACAGGACTTCAAAAGCACAATATGAAAGTTTAAACAAAAAGAAAAGTGAATTTATATTTTGGGCTTAGAAAAAAAGATGAAGGCTGGAACTGAGAACAACTACAAACATCTACTGAAAAACAAAAGAGTGCATGCTCATCACCTTGACGCTTGCAGGCAGATTTTTAAAAATCTCAGTTTAACAGCAGGTGCCAACATGAGGGAAAAAAAGCAATCTTCCCCTAGGATTCAGTCCTCAGACTAACCACCACCTGCTCTTTTCTGAGAGAGGAGTTATCCCTGGAACACTGCATTTGCATTGTGTCTGCTAACGTCAAGGCTTAGCAAAGGACAAAAACATCCTGAATTTAGCAGAAGTACCAATTCAGCTAAGTACAGGCTCAGCTGTTGCTAAATTGGCAATTATAACTAGATAGTCTCTGCTCCCCTACCATCATCATTGTCGCGCTGGAAATTGTGTCTCAGTTCAGCGAGTATTCTATTTTGTAAGCTCTCATTTGTCTTCTGTTTGACAGCTTACAGTGATTTTGTTTAGCTGTACTGATGAACTGCTGTCAATGGAAAAAGGTCCAACCACCAGAGGCACAGGAGAAGGATTAGCCAAAATCTACAATTCCTACACAGTTGGAAAATGGGGAGATTAACTATAAGAAGACTGAACCAGAATATGAGATCAGATCATCTCAAATACTGCATGTGTTCAGGATTGCAAATCCATATCCAGCTATCTTTATCTCTGACCTTTAAAAGTAACTTTTCAGCACAACTGCAACTACTGGCAGGAGCAGCAGAAGCAGGAAAAAGAAAACAAAGTGCTGGCAAGTCCTAGCACTTTACCTGCGAAGGGCCTAGATCTGCTTTCAGATAATGCAGAATTTTAGAATTCCAGCATCTGCTCTAAGCTTACACTGCAACCACAGCTGAGATAAGGAGGGATGGTCTTGTCCTAGACATGATATGAAATCGGTGTCTCTTTTCTGCCAAGCAGTTGATATGGTTCCAGAATCCTGCTGCAAGGCTCTCATTTCTATCTTTTATTATTTTGCAGAGTCTGAGGCTAACCTGGCCTCTGTAAAGTCGTTGTACTGTGGTCTGGCTGCACTTTGGTGTCAGAGCCTTATAATGCACCAATATATAAAGAAGATTTTAAAATAAAAGTATTGTAGCTGCCAGGGAAAAAAAAAAAGTGCATGAAGGTTGTTCAGCTGTTCAACAGAGCAGATTAGTCTCAACCCCATCCTTACCAGAAGCAAGTAACAGCTAACCCAGCTACCTGCAGTTAGGCTATGCTTTCACCATCCACTCATGGCAGAGGGCACCCTGTGCCCTTCATGTCTTTGACTCATCGGTGTTTCCTATGTCCTAGGAGAACTGGCCTTGGCTTCCCTCCCAGAGGAAGAGAGGCGCACTACTCCGCCAGCCTGGCTCCAGTACAAAGTAATTACTTTCAGGTCAGCCCAAAGCTCTGTAGTTGCCCAGGGGCCCAAGAACAGACCCCTGGTGCAAGTATGCAATAAGCTGGCACCGTCACAGGTCTCCAGATCCCTTTTTTGTATGTATCATTAAATAAAAGTAAGGGAGAGAGGGTCTCAGCCCAGCTCTGAGCTTTCGCCTAGCAGTCCTTACACCTGTCCTGCTGCTGGAGTGGGGAGCAGGTTACCCTTGCTGCTTGGATGAGTTAGCAGCAAGTGCTAGGCCCCAGGACCGAGGCATCTGCTGTGGACTGAAGGTGCTTCCTGCGGAGGCAACAGCCTGAAGGCCAGAGCATCAGGGTTTCACCCAAAAGAATCCCACTAGAATTCAGCAATCCTGTGGAAAGTAGGAATGGGCAAGGAGCAGTACAATTTTAAATATCAGGTGGCATATCCATGGCTCATTCTGTCACAAAGTTGCTCTATATGCATCTGCTCATCCAGCAAAGACCATACCTGAGCTGTGTAACTGCACCTTAAACTAGCTGAAATTTCATCTGCAAGGACATCCAGCTGTGACAAATTTGTCAAATATGCTCAAGAAACCCCACTCCTCCATTAGGATTGAGAGTTTATGTTGTCAAGTGGCTGCTTTGTTTCTAAAGATGGAAAAGGGAATGTTTGCAGGACTTCTAGGACTGAAAAATCAGACTGTGCAGATAAGTGACCCTGCAGTCATTGCCTATAGCATCCCTCACACTGCAATCACTACCTGATTTTGCTTCATCAAGTGGTTCTTCACATCCTCTAGCTTTTCAGCATGCACTGCTATCTCCAGCCAGGTGAGACCCCTGCACAAGACGAAGAAGTGTTTGAAGGGCAGGATGGCCAATACAGTAGACTGCCACTCTGGTATCTCACTTTTGTGTTGGTATCAGTATTGAGCAAAAAGGCAGAATTTTGTGTGTGGATGTGTGCATGGGGGCGTAGTATAAACTGATTAGATGTTTCCTTTTTTAATGCTAGTATGTTTTAAAAGAAAAAAATGAACTACATGCATTGCTCAAGACATAGCACCATGTTCACCTGTTAACAGAATTTAAACTTCATTGTACGCTCTTTCCATCCTTCTGCTTCCTTACCTATTGGACAGGGAATATTGTTACTGTATTTTGATGGTGATACTGTTCAGTTCCTCTGTGAGTCAATTAGTAAAGAGACTCGACTTTCAAAAAAGGCTTGCTACAGAAAAAAGATATTTTGAGGCCATCTAATTACATCTCAAAAATGCAATAATAAGGAAAGAGTCTGCTTTGGGAATACAGGAAATGTTAGGATGCAAAAATACACCACTCACTTTTGGAGTCTGCTTACCATGTGCCATATAATTGTAGTGCATATTTGATTTATCCTAATTACATTTCAGTCTATTTATTTGCGCTCTGACTGGAGCAGAACTGCCACATACTGAATTCAGCTTGCTTACGCCTTTTGTGCCTTCCCTGCGGTGCGCAGTATCACAAGCCTTGTTCTTTTAAAAACAGAATAGAACTAAAAAAACCTAAACCCCATCATCCAAGTTGCACATTATGACTGATGTAGAAAGACTGAGTTTCTCTTGGTCATGCTCATATGCAGGCAAACGTGTTTTAACATTGCCTGAGTGGCTGCCATTCCTAAGAATATATTTTAGATGCAAGAAAAGCATTACATGGCTTCCCAGATGATGATTATGCATCTGCCAAAAGGGATGAACTCAAGGCTTATGCACTGCTTTTTAAAACACTTCGTTAATTTGCTCCTGAGGAATATCCAGATGCCCGTAATGAGGCTCCTAACAGGCTTTTGGAGGTGTCCAGCTTATTAATACAGAACAATTTGCTTTGACCTTCTTTAAACTCTTCATAGGTGGATGCCATAAATGGTTGTATTCCTCAATGATGAGACCTCCTGTGGGAGGTTTATGAGTTTTAATTAATGTGGTAACAAGGACAAATAGGGTAACTATTGAAGACGCATTCTGCTCCTGGACTTCAGGTTTGCAAACAGTTACTTATGTAACGACATCTGAATGCCAGCTACAATAAAGAAGGACTTTGGCCACCACTTTGACGGTAAGAAGCTGGTAAAGTTAGTTAATACATGCCTCTCACACAATTTTGGGAGGTGTCTACAGTATTGTTTCCCATTCTAACAACCTCCTGTAATTACACTATCTGCAGTTGCAGTTTCCACACACGTTTTTTCCTGTCTTGGTACTTAGTTAGAAAGACAGAGGCACAGAGGCCACGGTATTGACCTTTGCAGAGGATGTACTCAAGATTCATGCTTGGTCAAGAAAGGCCCCGCGATGCTCAGATTTGTGAGGATACAAGATGATCCCTGCATCTGGGACAATTACCATGGTGTGTTGATGGAATAGTATCTAAAATGTCTCCACAGATGCCACCAGTAAAGCTGGTTTATGTTTTTCTTGGTCCTAATCTATAGATTAGGACAAAATATTTTTGTGGGCTGCTAATGACTCTGCTCTTAAGTGTTATATAAAGGGATTCCAACACATAGTGTATGTGATTTAGCTCAGCAAGAACTGAAATGTTTTGAGCAGGAGCTGCTGAGAGGAATGTTTTAGACTTATTGTGATCACCTACTCCACCTCTATCCAAAACAGTTTAAGACCTGAAGGCTCAGGAAACATACATACATCTTCTGTCATCTGGCATATAAGTAGCTACATGTAAACGTTATAAATGCATTTTTAAAAATAAAATAAATGTATGTAATGAGTCTCACCACCCATTAACCAGAAGAGCTTTCACTTTTGAGCCCCTTTAGAAAGGAAAATAGAACTCTGTTCATAAAGAATCTAGAGCTGAACAAAGAAATGCAAGCATTAATACTTTTGAAATCCCTCGTGAATTTACTCCTTGGGTTAGTTTGCATTTTTGTTCATCTTTGAAATGAAATGGGAGAAGAAGCCTAGTGTCCTGGTTTCAGCAGGGATGGAGTTAATTTTCCTCTCAGTAGCCAGTGTGTTTTGGATTTTGTGTGTGAAGAATGTTGATAAAACACCCTGAGGATAGGAGTTGTTGTGAATGAGACCAAGGACACTGTCCTGCTTTCCACATCTCAGTATTGTGCAGATGCAGGAAGCTGGGAGAAAGACAGACAGAATAATTGACCCAAACTGGCCAAAGAGACTATTCCATGCCATAAACGTCATGCTCAGTATGTAAGTGGGGGTTAGCCAGGGCGGGTATCTGCCTTCCTGGCATCCATCCGTCTCTCCTATTCACTAGCATCATTCTCTTTGCCTTGCTGGCCCCTTTTTGCTCCTTCACTTGCTGCTCAGTTTCATTTCTGTGATCGCTGCTCGGGATGGGCTGTGGGACATCGAGCGGTGAGAAAACATACATTGTTCATTTTGTGTATTTTAATATCCTTATATTCTGTTATTATTGTAGTCTTCCTTTGCTATTTTAGTAAACTCTCTTCATCTCAACCCACCAGTTTTCCTTTCTTCCCACTTCTCTCCTCTGTCCCACTGGGGAGGGTGAGCGAGAAACCGTGTGGTAACTCAGGCTAAACCAGCACCCCTAGTTACCAGTAAGGTGGTATGCAACTTAAGTACGCAGCACAATTCTGCATGTGTGATAGGCGACAAGACTTGCTAATGTGGGAAGGTCAGTTGCATTGCATGGTACTTAATTTCTACTAAGTGGAAAGCATTTTCATTTTTATAGTACCTTGAAATTTGACAACAGAGGTGTAGAGAACCCTGCAGTTAAAAGATACTGTTGCTTTTTCAAAAGAAACCACCAACAGAGTAAAAAAAAAAAATTGCTTTGCATTTAAAAGGTACTAAAGAATTTAAGAAAAAATCTGAAATCTTTGTTTAATGAAGTTCAGATTGAATTACCTTTATAGGCTAGGAACAATTTTCTATGCCCCTCTCAGCAGTCAAAGAATTGTTGTTGCGTTGGTTATGAGAAATCCCACCAGCCACTCATAGCTTGGTACCCAGGGAATTTGGTCCAAGTCTCAGATTTAGTATGTCAAAATGGCATTTTTTTTCTACCTCTGAAATTATCTTAAATTTTTATTCCTTCAATCACCCACCTCCAAAAGGCTTTAATCTTGTAACTTGCATTCCATAAAGCTTCTGCAATGCTTCTCATCACGAGGGAGTTATTATAATGTTATATGTGTTTAACTAACATCTGTTTTGGATTAAAAAAAAAAAAAAAATAAAAAAATCCCTGAAGCTGAAGCGCAAATATACTGGAAAAGCACAACTTTCCTCCTGCACTGTGGTCTTGTTGTTTGAAACAGAGTAATGCAAACAGCTCATGCAAGAGTAATGCTGCAAACCATAACTAGTAACAAACTCACAATTACCCATGGGAGCTTAGCCTAGAACTATGCAAGGGAGGTAAGGTGGTAAAGATTTTCTTCTATCAAGTTAATAAAACACTTCTGAACCAGATACCATTTTGCTGCACAAAAAACCAAAAGCCACTCTTGATTTTCATAAAAATAAAAACATTTTTGATTCTTTGCTCTCTTATAGAACCATAGAATAATTTGGGTTGGAAGGGACCTTCAAAGGCCATCTAGTCCAACCCCCGTGCAGCGAGGAGGGACATCTTCAACCAGATCAGGTTGCTCAGAGCCCCATCCAACCTGGCCTGGAATATCTCCAGGGATGGAGCACCTACCAGTCTTTCTGGGCAACCTCTTCCAGTGCTTTGCCACTCTTTATTGTAATTTTTTTTTTTCCTTTATGTCCAGTCTAAATCTACCTCCCTCTGTTTTAAAACCATTTCCCCTTATCCTATCAAAACAGGCCCTGCTGAAGTTTCTCCCTGTCTTTCCTGTAGGCCCCCTTTAAGTACTAGAAGGCCACTATAAGGTCTGCTCTTCTAGAGTTGCTCTTCTAGCTTCTTGTAATGATTCATGACAGAGAATTGCTCACAACACAGTCCTTAGACATACAGTAAATATGCAGATCAGTGTGTTCCTTATCAGCTCCCATTAGCTGCAGCCAAGTGTTACCGGGTTGTAGTAAGAGTAGAGGAGCAATTGAAAAATACAAAACAACAAGCTGTGCATGCTCCATCACAAGAGTGGGCTGAAGCTAGAAGCAAGTAGGGTTTTTTTGGGTTTTTTTTTTTTTGGTTTGTTTTTTAAATAAGCCTAGTACTTCCTATGGAGGCCCACTGCTTAGGCAGTTGCATTTCCATGGCTTAGTCATCCAGCATTAAATGAGGTGCCTGAAAGATATGTTTTGACAGGTGCTGCTGAGCTGTTTAGTTGAGGCAATTTCAAGTCATGTCTGCTATTTGCTTTTAGTGGTTCTGGAATGGAATTTTTCTACTGAACTACTTAGTACAGTACAACCAGAAATAACTGCTTTCTGCTCACAATATTCAGAGGTGCAAAAGCAATTAAATGTCCAGAGCATGTGAATAGCTAACTGGCAAGAACAGACAAAGAGGCCACAGATCTTCAAACCATCTTGCAGCACGGGGGCCATGGTAAAATGGAGATGGTTCATCTCTGTTCACAGAACAGAATTTTTCTTCACTTGCAGTAGCATTCTCTTAGCACATATGCGTTGTGACTGTTGCCTTTCTGGAAAGTAAGCTGTATTACTCAAGCTCTTGTATAAGGCCTTGAAATTAAATAATAAAGCTTACCCTGGACATCTATAAATTAGTAAAGTAGAAAGAATTTGAATGGTTGAAATGCTGGGCAAACTTTGGCACAAATACTTTAGTTTTACAAGTCATTCCAATAGAGCAAACTGCTAAAAAGCAATGACCAAATGAGTCTTGGCCTCAGTGCCTACAAGAACGTAACCAACTCGTTAAGGAACACTGGCTTCTGATTTCCTCAAAGTATTCTAGAATTTATTGAAACTGATTTAAGTGAGAATCTTTCCCCAAATCACAAGTGTGAGACTTGTGGGAAAAGATGTGCCTTTTCAGTCAACGGGGTTGAAATACAGGAGTTCAGGTACTGAGAGGCTGTGAGGATAAGGAGGATGGTGCACTGCCAGATTCAGTGGTGATTCTGAGTACATGAGAAGAGTACTTATTTACCTTATTAAGTTAAATATCAAA
>WHYT01017477.1:611491-627983 GCA_009806455.1 Tetrax tetrax | reverse complement strand
TTAATTACATGCACAGCAAGGGCCAATGTTACTAGAGCCACTTTCAAAGCAACAAAAATCCAATAATTCCTTTTAAAGGTCATTATTTCCTCCCTAGCATGTCACTCTGACAGGTTGGGGGTTTTATTTTTACCTCCACTATGAGGAAAAAAGGGAAGAAAATCTACAATGGAAACCTGAATTTTGTTAGGCTCAAACTTGAAGTAATGAAAAATATTGTTGTCTAACAGCTTCCTTTTAAGACCTCACTATTTTGGATAGTATTCTATTTGTAAACTGAAAATGTTTATCTATAGAACAACCACCATGTATTGTTTATATCAATAATTGTGCCTGTAAAAAATCTGGAATAGATTATTTTAAAGCAATGAATCTTTTTCTGATTTATCATGGTGGAAGTATACTGAAATTAAGTTCTGAGTGTGTAAGAGCAGAACATAGCCTGCAGCAACTTATTACTGGCATAATTGTGAAAAGGAGCACAATTTGAGATGCAGATTCTAGGGAAAACTGCAAGAACAGCAATTTAATATTGAACAATAGGTAAAACAAACATAATAGTAATGTCCACATGTCCAGTTGTAAGTACAGAACATATTACAGTAGGTACAGATGTAAGTTTTTAACACTAGTGCTCTAAAACTAGAACTGCATCAGTTTGCATTCAAGACGAGTACTGAGCTGGCAGACTGACAACCTGAATCAGAACTGCAACTTCTTCCATTCATCTTAGTGTGAAGGTAAAAGCAAAGTCTGAGTCCTTCCCCACAACATCTGTGTAAGTCAGAATCACGATGTTACACACTCCTGTAAACCACCCCTCTTTTCACCTTCATGCTCTTGATATGCACCTGTAACAGTCCTAAATGAAAGGACACATTAACCTTCCTAAGCAGGAGGAATGCCAGCCAAGCCACAAGTTAGTAAGAATCTAAATTAAAATACTGAGACCACCACAAAGATTTGGAAGTATTACAAAGCATGGCAGACATTGTGGTTCATTGCACTTGCTATCACAGAGTTCTTAAGTAACACAAGTTCTTGCAGTGTTTATTATTTTTCTATTTTATTTTTCTATTTACACCGAGAAACCCCTAATTTACTGTAAGAGCAAACAATACAATACAGCATTACTAGTAATTGTTCCTCTTTGATGGTTTTTTGCCGCATTAGAGGTAAGTGTTCACTGTTTCATTCCACATCCTATTTAGGTTTACAACTACTCTAGATTTGTAACTTACGTTTTTCTTTTTAATCAAAGGCTTCACAATAGAGCTAATTAGGTCTGTAGATGCTAGTAAGGTCAGATGCCACCACACCACAGAAGTCTAAAGTTTATTCAAATAATGACAGATTTAAGCATGGACATAATCTTGCCATACTGCAATTTTAACTACTGAATTTGTCCATGAATAGATTAAATTCCATTCAAATTTTCTGTTAAGGTTAATATGTCAAGAAAAATATTCATCTTTGCTTTAATTGCTTCATCCAATTTCCTGCCAGGCAATCATATCATCATATCTGAAAACCTGGAAGACCCATGAAAAGGATAACAAAATCCTTTACAGACTTAAACCTTTAGCAAGTCATGAATAATGAACAGATTCCTTGTATTCTGTCATCAGCTTCATCTCTTTCCATTGACAGCAGCTGTAGCAGAAAGGGCTAAATAAAACCATTTCAAAACAAGTATCTTGGCTCTAGCCAGATTTTCCATTTTCTTGTACTGAATAAAATATGACCTTGATTCTTACCACTGAATTAGGCTGCTACTCAGATAACCTGAAATAGAAAAGGCTGACAACATGGAACAAAGCATTGTTTCTGATAGAAACTCAACCCTTTTTCCTTGATGACTTTCTACAAAACCAAATCAATAACACTAATGTATTTTTCCACACTTCTTTGGCTTAAAAAAAAATCAAAACAAAACATACAAAAAAAACCCCAACCAAAAACCCCCAGTATCATTATTCCACCTTTGAATATAGGGTTACAAATGCCTTTTAGATTCAGCTCCCTAGCATCTAAAGCTTTCTGGTCTCAAAAATTCTATTCTGACTCTGAGAATAATTTATTTATTGCATCTAGGTTTTTTCTCTACCGAAGACAAACTCTTTTCAGGATGTTGGTTATGTTACGAGCAAAGCAAATAGAGAGAAAGTTGTATTAAAGCCTAGAGATCCTACACTCCAAATGTTATATGATTGATCTAGAAAGCCAAGGCCTGCCTTAGAACAGGTTTCTCCAAACCACGAGTTTCTAATCAGCAAGGAAGCCACCACTCTCTCCTGTACCTGGCTGGAGTTACAGCTCCAACATACCAGTAAGATCCTCCAGCACCAGACATACCTACAGGCAGACTGCTTTCCTTTTCACTGAGTTACACTTCTAAAGGTTACTTTTTTTTTTTCCCCAAACTAAACTTAGATAGGAGAGAGGACAGGATCTAATTCATGTTATTTAAATCAAATCTGCCTCTGTCTGTGGGAGCTGAATTCACCATGATGCAGCTTTGTTTTCAAGCAGGCATGACTGTGTAAGCAATACAAAAGTAATTTAAAAGCAGTATGTTAATTATATACACACTAGCACAAGGTTTGCAGTAATCTTTAATGCCCATAAGCCCGGCAGATATCCTTGTGTCCACAACACCTAATGGAAGGTGACTTGTGAGACTAGGACAACACAGCTGCTTCATAGGCTGGCTTCAAATATTCAGTACAGCAAGGAAGAACACAAAAAGTCTTGAAATTTGCTCCCCAGTGTTCAGTGGCACACACATACAAATGGCAAGCAAAATCAGAAAACTGAGAAAAGAAAATTCTTGCAAGACTTTTAGCAGACATAACCCTTACTATGGGAAATGCAAATTTGAACATGCATGAAATGCTCTAGAGCCATGAGCTAAAATTTTTCCTCTCAGGACACATCCTTCATAAACTGTAAGAAATTTATTTAAGAAAAGTTCTCTGCATTTCTCCCACATCATAGAGCATACCACTTTCCCTTAAAGCAGCAGGAATTTTCTGATATCTTGCTATCAGAGTAAAGCATCCTTGTTCTGCTAAGCAGTAAGTGACTGAGTAGCTTATTGCAATTGAATTTCACATCCAACAAGAAAAAAGTGAAAAGGCTGAAACATAATCAATAGCAATGACAGGACACAGAGCCAAAGCAGTGAGGGGTGAAAACATATCTTGGAAGAAATGACTGAACACTCCAATAACTGGCCATAAAAAGGCACTGTTCCGAAGGATGACCCACAAATCTGCTGCTTGGAAGAGGCATTTTTTTCATGAGCTTCTATAACAAATTTGTATGCATAGCCTATGCTGACAGATAAAATATCTTTGATGAAGAATAGTGATAAGCCTCCACTAAACGTGCCAACTACACTCTAAGTACTATAAGATCATGTTTGAGTGGGAAGAGTAGGATGCTGGAAAAATAAAGGGAATTACCCAGCAGCATACAACATATGGAGGCTGCTTTGGAGCTGTCTAGAATTTTAGTATGGGAACACAAACTGTTCTCTCAAAAAGCAAGAGAAAATGAATTGCAAATGCTACTGCTAAACACCTTATTTTTCTGAGTTTGAAGGAAATCAACAGGAGTAAGATTCTTATACTAGAGGCCACTACCTGGTTACAACAGAATGCAAGCCTAGCCTACATATCCCCGATAAAGGGTACAAAGTGGTGAATACCACTTAACCCAAGAAACGCTAGTTTATGTCATGTTTCACACAGCAGACTAAGTGCTGGAAGAGATTAACTCAGCTGCAAAGCCTAAAGCATCACGAAGACTTCAACAGCAGAATGCATACTGACCTATCTACCACAACGGTGGAAGCTGGTTAGCAGAGGAAGACTGCAATAGGATTATAGACAGAGCCCATTCTTTCCCCAGTATTTTCCTAGCCATCACACACAGCTGAAAATACTTTTATCTTCAATCCAAGCTCTGTCTATCAAACTCCAAAAAAAATCCTTACACTATCCTAAATGGGGGAAAAAAAACCAAACACACACACAGAGTGAGGAACAGAGACACCAGTAGGAAAATAGATGTTCCGCCGTGACTTCTGCAGATTCTTTTTAAGGCAGCATGCCATAGCAGCCATATGCCAGCTTGGATCTTTCAACTAGAATGCATGCTGTCACCTCAAAACAAAGTCTAAAATCTTGAAAGCAAGTTCCTGAAAGTCATCTGACCTAATACCCAGTTCTGTTCTGCCTATTCATCAAGAAGGGGGTGTAATGCTGAGTAAAGGAGAAGCTGATGAGTATCTTGAAACAATAGTAACTTGCCTTTACTACAGAAGTAGTGCTTTCATTGAAAAAAGCAGGGAAAGGTTAAGTAGAGAATATCAAGCTAATGTTGGTGTGAACATATGACCACACAAGGGGTATCCATATATAGGTTCTGACTTCCTCTAATCACAGGATAGCATTGTTTAAACTAGATTTTTTTAAAGCTTTTAATAAAAGCCCCTGGATAACTAAAATCCAATAAGTAAACACATAAAAACAAAACATAGATAATTAATTAGAAAGTGTACCACAAAGATCTAGTGATTACCAGAAGTTCAACTTAAACTTAATTTATATATTCTCATTTATAGCTCCAATTAAGGAGAAATATTTTACACTTGAGTTAAGCACACTATATAAAGGTAGAGATATGAGTAAAGGACAGTTCACAGAATCCTGCTGGCAACTTTCTAGCTTGTGGATAAAATTAAAACCTTTGACTGCCAGCCACCACCTATTGTGCTTGAACCATGCCTTACAAGGCTTTTATGGCCTTTGCTACTACCCAACTTAGAATAAGAAAGCCCCCAGAGATGTAGCTATCTCATTAGGTTTTAGTCTCTCATTTGACAAAGACCATTTAGACTATCAGTAAAAAAATTCAACCTTTCATTCTGGACAAATTAAACTTTTGCAAGTAGTTATTCAGGCATATCCCTTTTGCAGAGATTCCAAAACTCAGTTTCTCTTAAAGGCTTAACATTACCATATTCTCACGTTTTCATAAGGCACCAAGGCTCAGTGGCCTTGCTGCAAGCCTCTAAATATCCAAAGAACTTTGCTGTTACGAACATTTGTTTTATTTCTTAAGGGAAGGAAAACAGGGCCCTCCTTAAAACGTGCAAAGGACAAATCAGGTAAAACTCATACATAAGCACCTTATTAATAAAGCTTCACATATTTTTTAATTAAACTGTTATATATTAGCAGCTTGCCATACAACTCCAACAATTTAAGCTACTGCGTGCCTGCTAGGGTGCAGGAACAGTGGTTCTTACTCTCATGTTTAGGAAGAAAAATAAAAGTGACTAAAACCAAGTGTAAAAAAATCCCAAAACCAAAACAAAGAACCCCAATACACACACACAAAACAGTTTACTTCCAAAACTGAAATATGCCTTGAACAACATGATTTGGAAAGAAAAGCTGAACACATAGTCAAGTATAAACATACATAGCAAATGCTGAAGAATACCAATAGCATTAAGTTAATGCCATAAACATTTCATTTTTTTTTTTATAATGCAGATAGCATACTATATAGGGAAAGCATTTTCTTAAGCATTGTTTGACAAAGCTGTCAATAATCACAAACATAGAAAATAAGAGGGATATGATGCAACTAGCAAATTATGGTTCAGAGGCTAAAGTTACTTCCTTCAATGTACCTTTAAAATCTTAAATCATGTATTAATTGCCTGTAATATTCACAAAACTGTACAGCACCTGATGAGGAAAATGAAACCCAGAAGAAATTCCTTTAAGTCTTAGCTTCTCTCAATGTCTAATTGCAAAGTAGCATAATGTCAGGGTATAACTGAAGTAGTAAGAGGCTCGATCAGCTAGAATTTACATACCAATATTTACCCTGGCTGAAGAAAGAAAAGCTGCTAGCATGTTCAAGATCCTGTGAAAACTCTAGATGGCAAGAAGAGCACATACAGCCTTCTCTAACAGATAACATGACGTACTAGGAAGGTAGCACACTCAATTACTGACAAGCTGAACTCTCTGATTCATGTACAAATAAGATTTAGAGCAGGATGGATTATTATTTGAAGCTAGAAAAAAACTGTCTTAATTCTAGCAACACTGCCAGATTTAGCAAAGGAAGACAGCTTCAGACGTCAAAGTATTTTTAAAAGCCATTCTTTCTGTAATTCATCTGCAATCTACTGTATTAAACTCTTACAGCAGTCCTTACTCCCTAGGGATGTGACACATTTCACCATGTGCTAAACTTTGGGTTTTGACTGTCTCCTTGGTTTCCAATACATCAGATTTATTTGCCAGACAATAAAAGTATAACAAACAAGTAACTATATATCTAAATTCAATCATTTGAGAGCTCCTGGAAAAAGTATCTTCAGCTCTACCCTTGACCACAGTCATTGGGACCTGAATTCTACTGTTTCTGAGAAGAAAAAAGAGCACTTGCATCATTATTTTCAATAGCTCAGTCAATACCCTTTATAGTGAGACAGTGACACTTAAAACAATGCATACAAAATGTTGGTGAAAAAAACCCCAACATTTAATTAAGAACAGTGCACAGAAAATTACTTACTTGGCTCTCCAACTTATTAATGCTAAATGACCACAGTTAAATAAATGATATGGGAAGATTTGTGTGAAAAATAGCAATGTGGGCAGCAGAAAATTGATGTGAAGCTCTAGATCAGAGGAGGTTGTTTCTTAGTATAAAGAGATTCAGAGTATGCTATGATCCTCTGAGATACTGCTATAGCTTAATTGCAAATATGAAAAGATGCCCCATTCAATGTTCCCAGAAAACAACTTCCTAACATTACTGAAGAATTTAAAAATTGAGCATTGAGGCTAATCTTGACATCAAAACAACACTGCTTACAGCACACTGCTTGCTTGAAAGTGCTGCCTATGGACCAAGGTTAGCAATCACTTCACAACTACTTTGCTGCTTTGTCAGAATTCTGTAATTAGTGTGACATTTGATGAGCAATAATTATATCCATTTTTTCCTCTGTTAGTCAAGATGTAAGTTAAAGCAAGTGTTTGGTCAACTCAAAGGAATTAAACCTTTATTCTTTCGAGTTCTGAGACAAGGGATTAGAAGCATTAGTCCTTCATATCTCCTGGAGGATTTACTTTTCCATAACAGAAGGTTAACGTTTACATATCAGCTGCCTTAATCAAGCACTACCCATATCTGTGTTTTCAAAGATTGGTATAAAGATGTTTTTAATCTGCTGTTTTAAACTGGAATGTTAAATACAATTTCCAGTCTCAAAAAGCAGATAAAATACATTGTTTCTATTCAACTAGCATTAAACAATGTTACTTTGTACTGGGGGAAAGGGGAAGAGAGTTGCATCATAAGAATACCAACACTGGTATTCGTGGTACATGTACAGAGTAGATGACAGATGTTACAAATATCAGGAGTGCCATACATACAGAATAGACCAACTTTGACACGTCCAAAACGGGAACTGTCTTGACATTAAACTGTTGCTGTGATGAGCAAAAGATAAAAGACAAGAAATGCAAAAGTTACCTCCCATTCACAGCATTATGTGAGCTCGATTTCTGGCAGCAATTGTGCAGTATCACATGGGTAATGTAAAAATACAAATTCATATTTAGGCACAGTATCTTTAGTTACAAAAGTAAACACATTAGCATAGACTTCATCTGTTAGAAACCAAACTTATGGATACTCACTTTACATTCCATTCTTAGGAAAGCTAATTGTGAAATAAAAGTTCAGTTTTTGTATGTGTGTCTACAGAGTTTCACGGTTAAATTGACCATACAGGGTGAGCATTTTTTCTGTTATGTTCTTCCAAAGAAAAGAGAAAAAAAATATAGGAAGTGTAGTCCTAAAGCTGCAAAAACTGTAAAGAAGACTCCAAAGCAAGCAAATTGCTTTGAACTAAAGAGTTTATACAACAGACACTACTATTCAAGTTTTATAACTTGTATTTTTATTAGAGAATTTAAAGAGTAAGAGAGTAAATCGAGAAGGTCTACTGAAGTCAGACATCTTACATCCTATATAAATAATAAAACCTGAACAATTTGAGACCTAAAAATTACAAAAAAAAAGTTTCAAATGCCAAGAATGTATAGTCTTGGGACATTAATACCTTAAAAACAACAAAAACAGCCACTCAAATGTGGTAGACACTGAAAATTTTGAAATGTCTTTAAATAAATGTGAAAAAAAACCTCCAAGGTGTCTGATCATAACATTAAGGCACTCTCCTCGGCACTCTGTAGAATTGACTGCATGACTCACCAGTAGAACAGTCACAAGCACTCAGCACATGGCCTTCTGTAATTATATCCTTCACAGAAGGCTAACTTATGTTGGCGCATTTTAGTCCAATATAAAATACCCACTTCCAAACAAAAGTATTCAGATCTCAAGATGAGGCATCTGTAACACGAGAAACATAAATGAGGAGAGATCAGAAAGCTATGTAAAGACAACTACTCTTTAAAATAGAGTTTAATTTTTTTTTTCTAGAAAGACTGTGAAGAAATAACTACTATATTAAAACAGCTTTTAAAAATAAATAAATCACTGAATGTCAGCCCCTCTTGTCCATAATAACTCTATTATTCACTGCCTTCACACTGTGTTAACACTTTAATGTGTACAATTTGAAGAAGAGATGCATGGCCAAAGGGAGAAACCGGCACAGATATAATGAACAAGAACACTAAATAGTTCATAATGTTCATCAGCAATCACCTAAAAGCCTAGAAATGTCAACTACACTTATCCAAAAAGCTTGTTTCCTGTGAGAGTTGTCTCCAAACATAAACATAGAATCCTAGAATGGTTAGGGATGGAAGGGACCTCCAAAGGTCATCTAGTCCAACCCCACTGCAAGGAGCAGGGACATCCCTGACTAGATCTGGTTGCTCAGAGCATCATCCAACCTGGCCTTGAACGTTTCCAGGGATGGGGCATCCACCACCTCTCTGGGCAACCTGTTCCAGTGCTCTACAACTCGCATTGTGAAAAATTTTTTTCCTAATATCCAAGCTAAATCTACCTCCCTCTATTTTAAACCCATTACCCCTCGTCCTATCACAACAGGCCCTACTGAACAGCCTCTCCCCATCTTTCCTGTAGGCCCCCTTGAGGTACTGGAAGACCGCTATCAGGTCTCCCCGGAGCCTCCTTTTCTCCAGGCTGAACAGCCCCAACTCTCTCAGCCTGTCCTCATAGGAAAGGTGCTCCAGCCCTCTTATCTTCATGGCCCTCCTCTGGACCCTCTCCAGCTAGTCCATGTCCTTCTTATGTTGGGGACTCCAGAACTGGACACAGTACTCCAGGTGGGGTCCCACCAGGCCAGAGTAAAGGGAGAGAATCACCTTCCTCAACCTGTTGGCCACGCTCCTCTTGATGCAGCCCAGGACGCGGTTGGCCTTCTGGGCCGCAAGGGCGCATTGCCGGCTCATGTTGAGCCTCTCGTCCACCATCACTCCCAAGTCCTTCTCCTCAGGGCTGCTCTCAATCCATTCTCCGCCCAGTCTGTATCTGTGCCTGGGATTGCCATGACCCAGGTGCAGGACCTTACACTTGGCCTGGTTCAACTTCATGAGGTACGGGCCCACCTCTCCAGCCTGTCCAGGTCCCTCTGGATGGCATCCCTCCCTTCCAGCATGTTGATGGCACCACACAGCTTGGTGTCATCGGTGAACTTGCTGAGGGTGCATTCTATCCCACTGTCCATGTCACTGATAGAGGTGTTGAACAGGGCCGGGCCCAACACGGACCCCTGAGGGACGCCACTCGTGACTGGTCTCCACTTGGACATTGAGCCATTGACCACCACTCTCTGAGTACAGCCACTGAAGATTGATTTGCTAGTGCTAGTAAAAAATGATCAAGTCACATACTGTTTTGATAAAGACAAGTATTACATCCTATAACAAACTAGTACCAAACTGATTCTGTTGCTCACAGGAGGAAAATAAGATGCATCAAAAAGCTCTTATCACTTTCACACAAGGAACTTCCCACCCACTCTCCAGTATAGTAAGACCATAAGCAGGGTAAGATGTCAGAAGCACCAAGCAAACAAATCCTAACCAGCTGGCATATTCATTACCAGTTTAAATATTACTTAAAAGATGTTTCAAAATTAATACCTGAACCTTTAAATTGACCTTTCTCTGTAAATTATTACACATATTAAGACATTTATTCAATACATTTGCATTAATTGTCAAAAGTTTTAACTTCAGCAAGCACTGTAAAACATGCCAGGGAAACAATCACAGTTAAGCACTGTGATAGAGGTTTGAGCATTTTTATGTGAAGATCAATAAACAGGTTTTTGTATAGCTTTTTAGATGAAGCAGATACAACATATGAAATATTATTTGAATGCCTTGATAATATATGGATTATTGAGATTTTTATACCAAAACTGAGAAATAGTCTCTCAGAAGTTTCCCCGTACTTAAATAGGAGGAGTAATTGCCTTCTGTCTGCCAGTTGAAGCTAACAGTTAAGCAGCAATTAAAATATGTATGTTTGTTCCTAGGCATATCAAAGCAGGCGTCAAAGATGGATATACAATGCACGTAAGATGATAGTCAAAGAATAACAGTTTATAAATAACATGCTAACACTTTTATACTGTAGGTGGGCAAAAAGCATTCTACAGGTCTGCAGTTAAGTTTTCACTCATCATCTTTACTGATATGACATAGGAAGAACTCAATCTATGCAGAAGCTTTGGCATAAATAGAACTGGAATAGCAAGAGATGTACCTGTGATGAAGCATTAATGAAGAAGTCAAGCCATTAGAAAGTTTTTAAACTAATGTTTCAAACTTTCATTCTTGAAATCCACTTTAAGATACACATAATTTTGCTTTTTCCTTCCTGTATCAACATCAGCTTCCAATCAGTTGGGGTAAAGATAGGGAAGAAGACCTCGTTTCCTTTCTGGTAGGAGATTAACCCAGCACAGCCCATTCTTTGTTCTTATACTCTCTTCTTTCTAAGCATGCATAACCTACTCTAGAGGAACAACAAAAAGCCAGGTACTTCAAGTTGCTGACAGACTTCAACCAGAAGCCAGGGAAAGCCCTCTTTAAAAAAAAAAAAATTAGTTTAACAGTGTTGTGCAGAAAGAAAACAATTGCTTCAGGTAGGGCAATGAAGAGAGGTGTGCTTAATCAGTGCAAGTAGAACAAACAGACTGAATAACTGCAGAGACAGTAAATAGTTGGTGAAAAGTAAAAATACTACATAAATTCTGTGAAGTGTTTTATGTTGTTTATTACTCTGCATATCTTATCCAGTTAATTCTACTCCTACAAAGACTTACTCATGTGTCAGCTTTAGTCAGTGAGATTATTCACAGTGCACAACACCCAGCACAAGTTTAAGGAGTTCAGAATAAAGGTCTTAAATCAAGACCTGTGTGGTTACTAAAGTATGAACAGTTAATTGCCCAAATAAACCTGAATCAGTGCCTGCACTTCCAAAGAGGAAAGGAAAAGATTTATACCAACACAAACAACACCACACATGCTAACTGGAATGAAAGGAGCAACTGAAAATGCAACAAAACCATTGCATTTTTTTTTCTTTAATTAAAGAAAATTATCATGGAGTCAGATGACCATTCAGAAAACTGAAATACAAAACCCATTAATTTGCTGTTTTTCAACTTGTGAACCTCAACCGCTAGCATTTTTCTGACAAATCAGTGCTCTCTGGCAAAGAGAAAATTTAGTTCCAACAAGTTATTCCTCTCTTGATAGGATAAGTAATTTCTTAAGCCAATTACAATTCTGCATTTTATCTTTTAATTGCTTTTAAAGTCTACCTGCAATTTCAACTCTATTGTCTCCTTTAAATAAGGAATGGCAAAAGTATTAAGGATTAAGTTTTTAATCAAATGGAGCGCCAAAATTTGCCAGAAAGTTCAACATATTGTCTTCAAAGTTACTCAGAAGAATGAAAATGTTTGAAAAATGCCTTAAGAGGCCAGAATGCCTGTTATGACAGGTGCTGCACAGGGCAGCTATAAGAAACAATCAGAAGTGCTCACTTGGAAAAACTGTTGCCAAACAGTGCTGAGAGACAGAAAATTTGCAAGACGAAACTGAATAGGAAACATGAAAATAGCCCATAAAAGACTCAAGGATTTTCATGCATTTTCAGAATTATATCTGAAAACACAATGAGGACTGACTCAGTTCATGATCTTGGCATACTATGTACAAGAATTTCACTGTACAGATTCAACATTGTAATACCATTCAGAATATTTCTAGGTATTTCCTTAAAAAAACGCTTTTACATTAAAAATATGTATAGCATATCAAATGGCCTCTGCCTCTTAAAATTTGACAAATGCATTAGAATTTACTTTCAAGTAAAGTTGGCCCTGTGCACTCAGAGTAATAGCTATAATTTCTAAGACATTTTCATGTAATCTGGCAATTTTATTTAAATAAATAATGAGAAATGTTTTTACATTGATTAACAGCATATGAAAAACGACTGCCACATCATTTCAATTTTTGAATGGAACTGCCTAACATTCTGTAATTTATGTATTACAACAACATGAATAAAAGGATTAAAAATAATAAAGCTTCAGAGTTTAGACAGACCATTAACCACTTTCTTCAAGTGCACATATTAGGCCAGGAAGATGGTCCTTTACTACAGGCTGCAAAGAATTCTGCATGCCGAAAAGTAAGACATTTTAAGACCATTATCTAGGTCTGTTATTTAAACATGAGCTAGAAGAAAAAAAACTACAAGAGGGATAGACATTCCAGTTTTGAGGCCAGAAAGGATTGTGATAATCATATGGACTAGTTTCCTAAATGCTGCAGACAAGAGAATCATAGAATCCTAGAATGGTTAGAGTTGGAAGGGACCTTCAAAGGTCATCTAGTCCAACCCCACTGCAAGGAGCAGGAACATCCCTGACTAGATCTGGTTGCTCAGAGCCTCATCCAGCCTGGCCTTGAACGTTTCCAGGGATGGGGCATCCACCACCTCTCTGGGCAACCTGTTCCAGTGCTCTACAACTCTCATTGTGAAAAATTTTTTTCCTAATATCCAAGCTAAATCTACCTCCTTCTATTTTAAACCCATTACCCCTTGTCCTATCACAACAGGCCCTACTGAACAGCCTGTCCCCATCTTTCCTGTAGGCCCCCTTGAGGTACTGGAAGACCGCTATCAGGTCTCCCCGGAACCTCCTCTTCTCCAGGCTGAACAGCCCCAACTCTCTCAGCCTGTCCTCATAGGAGAGGTGCTCCAGCCCTCTTATCATCTTCGTGGCTCTCCTCTGGACCCTCTCCAACTGGTCCATGTCCTTCTTATGTTGGGGGCTCCAGAACTGGACTCAGTACTCCAGGTGGGGTCTCACCAGGGCAGAGTAAAGGGGCAGAATCACCTCCCTTGACCTGCTGGCCGTGCTGCTTTTGATGCAGCCAGAGAGAACTCCAGAACGTAGTGTCACTTCATGGTTATGTCTACTTCTCATGCTTCTTGTATTTATGCTGTAGCAATTCCCTCAGGCAAGTATAAAATCCTTAACTAAAAGTTTCCAGTGACTAACACCTTACACCTTAACAGCTATTTTATCCTCTTTGTTAAAAATGTGTCATTTGCTTCCAGACTGCAGGGAAAATAAAGGAGGATAAAGCATAAAATACATAAAAAACAGATGAATCCCAGGCAACAATGCTGAGATGCTAACGAGACACTCCTTCCACTGGAAAAATCCAAATTGCTTTACTCGGGAGGGGGGAAGCCTGGAAGAAGTCAGACAGATGTGCAATCTAAGAGTCAAGACAAGCCAGCAACCATTCTCTCTCACAAATACATAATTAAAGAACTTGCTAGATGAGCTCTGACCCTTGCATACAAAGCAGTGCATATATTCGAATCTGCAGCAACACCTTACTGCTGATACAACAGTACACCACTGCTTTGTGTGACCACCTAGTTAAGGGAAACATGTAAATGGAAAGAAAAGAAAATCCTATTTTTCCCCTCCTAATGACTTAAGTATCCACAATCAAATTAAAGTCATATTCACTGAAAAGCTATTTTCTGCATCTTTCACTAAGAGATTTGAATTGATTTAAAAGTATGTGCTTTGTATTAAGTTATAATCCATTAACAGTTACTCTTAAGCTTTTGCATACATACTTTTTGCTCTTACCCAGGAAAACAACTGTCTGTCATTAGCAATAAAGATAACAGGATAGTAAAGGCATTTCAGCCCCTCAGAATGTCTACAGATGATTCATCCACAAGTTACATCTCCTCATGTGAAATATTGAAGGTTTATCTCAATCATTGCTACATACAACATGAAAACAGTTGTATGACCTTCAAAAATATGAGATGAATGAAAATTGGTTTCTTCCAATGTAACCCTGCTCCATAAACCCAAATTTAACCAAAAAACTGTTAATGTTGATTGCATTTTAAAGTCTTGGTTACTCCAAAAATCCTTCTATTGGTATTTTACTACACTCTTAATTAAATTCAAATCCTAAATTCTTGGGTCCTTCTCACCACTCCTCACACTACTGTTTCTGAAGTTTCCTATACCAAGCCAAATAAATTATTATATGAAGCCACAGTCTCTCTTCATATCTCCTTTTATGCTACATAGGTAATAAAAACTTTTTCCCCCACTGTTCTTGTTAATAAGGAAGTAAGGGACACTTCCAATTGTTTTAGATTATCAATTCTCCTACTCTAAGTTTACTGAAAAAAAAAAAAAGCACTTGAAAAGGGCCATAAACACAAATCACAGTTTCACAAAGTTGAAACTATACAATATTAAATGTACATCAAACCCCACATATCCATTACACATAACAACTGAAGAACAGTAAACTGGTTTGGCCACTAGTTAACTAATTTCCGTTTTTTTAATTAACTCTTAAATTTAACACACTGTTCACAAAACAGATTATAAACACCACCTTACAGCCATTTCCCCAAAGGGTGAACTAGGACTTCACAGTATAACAGCCATAGGCAGTAGGGAATCCACTCAGAATATCATGGTTTCCTAGAACTCAAAAATATTATATATTATGAAACATGTATTATTGAACTACAAACTTCAGGATGAAGATGAGACTTTTTTAATTTAAGAGGAGTTGATTCTGCAACACTTTTCCTGATCTTCTCCCTCACCCTCTTCCTGCACAACAGTTCTATCATCCTCCTTCCAATTCTTTTTGTCTTCTTTAACTCTTCCCTTCTATTTCCCACATTCACAGGAACTGTATCAAACTGAATACTCTCCTGATAATATTTCTAAAATTCTACCTCCTTCCTGTTACTTCTTGGAAATGCACTTATAGTTCCTTGACAGGCACTGTTCTAAATTACAACCTAAATCATCCCATTGTCACCTCTCACTTAAGTTTTTCTAAAACATCAGCCTTCTACATCAAACAAACTTCTCTTCCTCACCTTCCAGGCTGCACAAGTTCTGCCCCTGCCTCACACACTTTATATCTCCATCACTTGCCTGATGACAGCCTGTATTTTGCTAAATCCTCTTTCCTTAGAGGAGACCTGGAAAGGAGAAAAACACCAGGGCTTTTTTTTTTTTTTTTGCTTCCTCATTATGAAAACGCGACAATTTCACCAATAGAAGTCTGATTGCTGTTGGGTTCCCACCTTGTGAAATACCAGGCTATCACAACTCCTGCAATAAAAGGCTATGAATTTGTTTTTGTTTATAGAGGCAGGTCTTAATGGCTTCCTGGATGACTCAAAATTATGCATAAGGAATTCTAAGCTCTCAGTAGAAGTCAGGTCTACATATTCAAATAAGGGCATAAAGAGAAAAGAAGTGTAATAAAATAATTTAAGAGTTAGTAAGCGTCTTCTTTTTCCCCCTTACACTTAAGTCAAACTAGGTTTTCGGTTGTATTTTTTTAGCAGCACTCCAAAAAGCAACTGTTGGCTTCCTTCAAAGATCATAAAGCCAGAAACAAACCACACCAGGCCGGTTCAGCTTAGTGGTCTGTTGGTGCTTTATTTTAGGTGCGCGTCAGTACTTTCCACAGCTACACTGTCTCCTAGACCCAGAGAAACCGGACAGCCTCCTGCAGACTTCCACCACTCTCCCAGAATCCGGGTCAGCCCGGACACACCTCCTCCCGCCCAAACGCCGCCAGTGTGACCCTTCCGCACCCCACACCCCGCCGCAGATACCACGCTGCTGCCCGCGCTACTTTGCGCTGATTTACGACAGAGCTTGTACGACCTCGCCCGGACCACCAAAGTTTCCAGAAGCCAAAAAGTGAAACTGGGCCCAGCGCATCCCCTGCGGGAGCCCCGCGCCGGAGCGGCCCACAGCAACTCCTCCTGCGGCCCGAAATACGCCGCGGGCAGCCCGGGAGACGCGGGGGACTCACACGCCCACCCCGAGGGTTCC